>VIAB01023688.1:23868-37683 GCA_009801035.1 Oophaga pumilio | reverse complement strand
AGGGCCCTGTAGGTTTGGATTTCTTTTTCCCTTAATAATGAAGAACTTTAATTAAAAACTGCATTTTGTGTTTACTTGTGTTGTCTTTGTCTAATATTTAAATTTGTTTGGTGATCTGAAACTTTTAAGTGTGGCAAACACTTTTTCACACAACTGTATGTTGTTTGTATTTTCTATGGTGATTTAATAAAATTAATTTTAATATTGCTAGGTCCCCGTATGATTTTCTACTGATTCATACCTTATAACACTATATTTTCTCAGAGATGTTGTTCAGGCATGATCACACTGTGGAGCATACAGTAACCACAGCACTCATGAGACACTGTCAGTATCACAAATAAATATTTTTATCCAGGTACCTTACAGGTGATATCTTCTCAAATTGGAGTCGTTCTCATCCCTTTTGTCTCCAAAACGGATGAGAAGCCATGATGAGATTTCAGTCCTACAGCTCAACTCTGCAGACTTCCATCTTCAGCAACACTTCCCAACCTGGTGCACTTAAAAATTAAAATATTATTTTTCTGCACCATGAATAAAATTATCTCCTATACTGAGACCTTGAATAAATAATATTCACTGTATAAATATCCCCCAGCCTACCACTTTCCATAATATCACCACCACAATGCACCTCTCCATAATGCCCCCGTACATTGCTCCTCTTCATAATATTCCCCCAAACTTCCCCTTTCTATAATATTTCCCCAAACTGCCCCTTTCCATAATATCCCTCCACACTGGCTCTCTGTATAAAGTCCCATCTCACCCCACTGCCCCTCGCTGTACTATTTCTTTCTCAATGCCACTAATTGCACCATAATAACCCTTATTGCCATATAATGTGCCTTGGAAAGTAACACCAACCCTCCCCTCTTCAGTCCCTTCATTTAAAATGATACCACATTTCATCTTCAGCTCCTTCCTAGAGCGCTTTCCGGTGGCATACCTCTCAGCTCCTCAGCGGCGCTGGCAGGGCCTCATTCTCGATGCCATTGTACAAATGGACTCACATCAGAAAGATGCAAATACATTTGAATATAGGAAGAAGGGAGACTAGGCATCCTGGTTTACGTGGGCCACAACTAACTGCTTGGCAAGCCGCATACTGTGCAGGCCTGTTATACTGTGAAAAATAAGAAAAATAAACTTTCTTATTCCTGCCCAGCAGATGCCAAATAAAACCCTATGCCTGTGGACACGTTAAATGTATTAGCTGGTATTCTTTCCAGGTTCATGCTATGACTGTACAACCCTAATGTGGCTTATTTTGACTTTTTTTTCTTATGTGAAAAATTATGCAGACGACTGGGGAAAATAGCTAGGCACTGAATCTGAAGAAATCTGAACACATGCACTGTGCTGATGCAGAATGAAGCTCCTGAGCATTTGAAGCTTTCTGACTTGGCTTGCACATCTCATTTTCACTGACAATTTAATTACTCGGGGCCAGTGTGATGGCTCAAAAAGAACCTAGGACTCTCGCCTTGCTTGTTCATTAGTTTTTAATTAAACCCTTTAATTTTATTTATGCTGTCACTAACTGATTAACAGTTTGCCAACTCAGACAAAGGAGTCATAAAATGTACCAAGAGAACTGCAGGACAGACTGTGAGTAATAATGTGGGCTGTGGAAGGGGTGAAATGCCGTTGTTTGCTCCTCTGGTGGAGCAGCTCATATCCTCATCTAATGATACTCAATGTCACAGATAACTCTCATGCATATGTTACTTCAGATTCATTTGAAGCAGAAGGATGAGGGCTTTACTGATACAGTTTTTCCAAACCCCTTATGTGTTAAAACAAGTTTTTATGTTTGTGATAATTGCAGGCTTAGGTATAGAGTTATATCAGTAACTGACACCACTTAAAGTACTGAGAATGTAACAATCTCTTAAAAGTTAATTGTGACATTATTTCTTTTGTATAATATAAGAGCCCTCTCCATGGAGAGATATGCATATTACCACTCACTGAGAAACTAATACCATCCACCAAAATTGTCTCTAATAAGTGAATCATATCCTGGTCACTGATTGTTATGGGAGTGTCATGTCCTGAAGTGACTCCTGTAGGATCTAGGTTCATGTCACAACATTTAATAGAACGCAAGTCCTCTTTAGGATCCTTTGGCATTTACCTTGAATTGGAGTGGATTTACGTTTGTTCAGTGCTGAAAGGGTTAAGGACCCTTTCTTTTCTTTCTGTGAACTTGGAGCTTGAGTACTCAGCTGCAGCACCTTGTGTCCACTCCCTATCACTATATAAACCCACTGCTAGCTTCATTCCTCATTCAGTGGCCCTCCCAGATAGGTTTTTGGGGGGCGCGATAAGTTTGCTGCTTTTTGTGAAGCTTGCAAGCTCTATTTTAATCTTCTCTCATGATCTTCTGGGAGTGAGGAACAATGGGTAGAGATTGTTATCTCTTCTTATAGGAAGACCCTCAATCCTGGACCTTTTCACTCCTGTCTGACTCAGTCACTCCAGTCAGTTGATGTTTTTTGTGGGGGTTTAGGCCTCATTTACGATGATCTCGACCGTATTTCCCTTGCTAAGTCTTTGCTAAGTAAGCTCCAGCAAGGAGACTGGCCGGCTGAGGAGTTTCGCTCAGATTTTCATAGATGGGCTACTGACACCAGATGGACGACCCTGCTGGTGCTCTATGAAACCCCTGAGTCGCTAGAGGGTGTTATGGCTCTTGCCAAACATATTGATAGACACCTCAGGAAAAGGCCTGTGACTCTGCTCCCAGTTGAATTTCCAAAAGCTGAAAGTTCTCTTGTGTGCCCTGATGAACCAATGCAGTTAGGGAGGCCTCTCCTCAGTATGGTTGTTTTGCGGTTTGCCGCAAGACAGTGGTGTGTTTCTTTTGTGGTCAAGAGGGTCATTTTATGGGGGTCTGTGTCCCTGTTTAGATTTTTGAGTGTTGAATTGAATTACTGTTTTTGACCTTTATCCTCTGCCACTCATTCCTGACTTATGTAATCAGATTGCTGGTGCTAAATGGTTCTCCAAGCTGGATCTCAGGGGAGCCTATAATCTGATTAGAATCAGAGAGGGGAATGAGTGGAAAATGGCCACTGAAGGGCATTATGAAAACTTCATGCCTTTGGGACTGACCAATGCTCCTGCCTTTTTTCAGCACTTTGTCAATTACATTTTTTTAAACTCTTTTTATTAAAAGATTCCACAAAATAAGATTACAAACATATGGAAATACAATATAAAGTCAAAATAATCCAAATAATCAGCATTCACAGTGACATAACTATTATATCACACTTTCAATAATAAAATAAATAGACAAAACAAATAAAACATGGTATTCAACATAATGCATTCTACCAAACATTGCATCTCCTAAAAATTAAATTTTTAGTTGTTTGGTGGGTAGATTTGTGGTAGCATCTTGATGATATTTTGATCTGCTGGCCCGATCTCAAGACACATCAGGTACACGTCAGTTAGGTGTTACAGATATTAAAGGGAATCTGTCACCCTAAATTGGCGGGATATTTAAATGATGGCAGTCAGGTCAGATGGGCGGTGTTTTAGGTACTTGCCTTAACATGTTGTTCGCCGCTGTCTCCATTATTTCTGGGAATTGCCCTCCATATAACGCGCCTGTGCATTGCAATCTGCGGGCAAAGCATACTGCGCGTGCGCAATTCAAGATTGCAATGCGCAGGTGCGTTATATGGAGGGCAGCGACTACAATTCCCAGAAATAATGGAGACAGCGGCGAACAACATGTTAAGGCAAGTACCCAAAACACCGCCCATCTGACCTGACTGCCATCATTTAAATATCCCGCCAATTTAGGGTGACAGATTCCCTTTAAGGGATCATAATCTGTGTGCCAAACTGGAAAAATGTGTATTCAACATACAGGTGATTACATTTTTGGGCTTCCTGGTGTCATCTGCGGGTTTCCAGAAGGACCCAGATAAGGTCTGTGCAGTTCTGGAGTGGGGTCTTCTGTAAAATCTGAAAGCCTTGCAACGCTTTCTGGGGTTTGTCTAATACTATAGGAAGTTTCATCGGAACTTTTTGTCAATTGTCAACCTCTCATTGATATGACTAAGAAAGGTAAGTACTTCTCAAGGTGGTTGGACCCTACCCGAGGGACATTTTGTTCTTTGAAGAGATGTTTTGCCACTGCTCATGTACTCATGCAGCCCAATGTCTCCCAACTGTTTATTGTTGAAGTTGATGTGTCTGAGGTGGGGGTTGTGGCTGTGTTATCTCAAGGACCATCTCATAGTAAGTGACATCCATGTACCTTTTAATAAAAAAAAATTATCACTAGCCTAAAAGAAGTGTGATATTGGCAATAGAGACGTTTGACCATCAAATTGGCTTTTGAGGAATGGAGCCATTTTTTGGAGGTGACTGTCCACTCTGTCACAGTAATAACTGATTATAAAAATTTGCTATACCTCGAATTTGCTAAACATCTTGATTCTAGACAAGCTTGATAAAGAACAACCATGTTCAAAATGCATTACTTGCTGACTAACCTGTCTTTGATTTTTTTTAACTTTGATGGAATAAAGACATTTGATATTTTACCAGAAGCTGGACCATCTTCTCCTTTTTCCACATTGCCAACACAAGTGGTCGGCTTGAAGTTCGGTGCACACTGGATCCTCATTTACTTAAATGGTGAGCTGGCAATACCTTCTTTTTCTTGTACTGTTAATTACCTCTAGCTGAGTTCGCGTTGAACAATCGTCATAATGAATCCACTGGTAAGTCAACATTTTTTTGGTGCATTTGGCTTCCACCCTCAGTTATGTATGGCAAGAAGTACAGAACAACCTGAAGGTTATGAGGGACAGATATCCAAGAAGTATCATTTCTCCTTGCGGAGATTGACATGCTAAGCATGCAGAGATGAGGAGACTTAAAGCCGCAATGCTCCTCTGGGAAATATGCAAATTGTCTCTTCAGAGAGGAAGAGGACTAGAACTCTAGTGCCACCTATTGGAAGTAGCAATCCTAAAAGTCAATGTCGACCTTTTAACGGGGGGACAGATACAAATGCATGGCTGATAAAAAACGTTTGTCAGGTCCATACCTGTGTGTGAATGATTATGTATTGGCTGTCCACCAGAAATGTTAAATAGCAGATTCCTTCTTGGAAACTAGGTCCTAGGTTCATTGGGCTATAAAAGGTGGTTGCCGTAATTAACCCTGTGTCTTCTTGTCTTGTTCTACCTCAAACACTTAAAATCCATAACGTTTTTCACAGGTCATTGCTCAAGAAATACAGTACAGACCAAAAGTTTGGACACACCTTCTCATTCAATGATTTTTCTGTATTTTCATGACTATGAAAATTGTACATTCACACTGAAGGCATCAAAACTATGAATTAACACATGTGGAATTATACATTACACTTTACAAAAAACTGTAAAACAACTGAAAATATGTCTTATATTCTAGGCTCTTCAAAGTAGCCACCTTTTGCTTTGATTACTGCTTTGCATGCAGAAAAGGTGAACGGATGGACTCTACATGCCTAGTACCCACCGTGAAGCATGGAGGAGCTGTTGTGATGGTGTGGGGGTGCTTTGCTGGTGACACTGTTGGGGATTTATTCAAAATTGAAGCGGTGAGCGGTCCAGCTCACCCCAAACCATCTCGATTGGGTTCAGATCTGGTGACTGTGGAGGCCAGGTCATCTGGCGTAGCACCCCAACACTCTCCTTCTTGGTCAAATAGCACTTACACAGCCTGAAGGTGAGTTTGGGGTCATTGTCCTGTTGAAAAATAAATGATGGTCCAACTAAACGCAAACCGGATGGAATAGCATGCTTCTGCAAGATGCTGTGGTAGCCATGCTGGTTCAGTATGCCTTCAATTTTGAATAAATCCCCAACAGTGTCACCAGCAAAGCACCCCCACACCATCACACCTCCTCCTCCATGCTTCACGGTTGGAACCAGGCATGTAGAGTCCATCTGTTCACCTTTTCTGCATGCAAAGCAGTAATCAAAGCAAAAGGTGGCTACTTTGAAGAACCTAGAATATAAGACATATTTTCAGTTATTTCACACTTTTTTGTTAAGTGTAATGTATAATTCCACATGTGCTAATTCATAGTTTTGATGCCTTCAGTGTGATTCTACAATTTTCATAGTCATGAAAATACAGAAAAATCATTGAATGAGAAGGTGTGTCCAAACTTTTGGTCTGTACTGTATGTCGTGCCTTTGGAACCATAACCCCTACTGCCGCCTCCTATTATTGATGGTAATTTAGAATTTCAGGTGTCAAAAATTATTGTCTCTCATTTGGTTCGGAGCTAGAGATGAGCGAATATTTCAATGTTTGGTTCGGATTACAATCGGCAAATTTGGAATATTCGCCAATTTATTTGTTGAATATTTGCCAAACATAACTGAACGCCATTCAAGTCAATGGGAGGCAAAAACAAACGTATGCACAACACATTCAAACGGCCCCAAAAGCTGCCAAAAGACATCAAATGAGGGACATTCAAGAAAAAAAGGTAGCACACTGTAGCGCTATAGCTTGCGGACACAAAATATAAAAAATGAATGCGCATAAAAAGTCCAATTTATGTGTACCTGGAAGCCACGTTAAGGCTCTTCTTGTATTCCAGGTCCTAACTATGCCAATCCTCACTTTAGAAAAGTCTGTCTGCATGGGAACATATGAATCCTCTCTGTAGACTAAAATCACACAGAGATGTAGATTTTAGTCTAGAGAGAGGATTTTTTTGCCCTAAGACTTCTCAATTTTTCATATTTTTAAGGTAGTGATGCAATTCATTTTTCATATTTTGTGTCCGCAAGCTATAGCGCTATAGTGTGCTACCTTTTTTTCTTGAATGTGTATGAGTTGGTGACTCTAGGTTTTAGCACCTGTTCACACAAGATCTATGTTTGGATGTGCCGGTCAGTTTTTTTAAATGTAATCAAATGAGGGACAGACACCAGGAAAGTGGCCTTAATTCACCCACAGTACCAATTGTAGCAAGTCAATAAGGTATCGGGGTCTGGGCCAGCATTTACAACTTTGAATTAGAACGTTAAAGTAAGACGAGGTGGGTGAGGAATCAGTGTAGGCCTTCTCTGCTGGGAGCCCTGATACCACCTGCAACAGCTTAACCTGCTTTCATGCTCAGCCACACTCAGGTGGCGCAAATATCAGTTTTGTAGACTACTCAAAGGAAGTGAAGGCCTGACAGTCTCAGAGGCCTACTGATACAGGCAACACGCATGAAAGAGACCCAACTAAGAGTCTACACATTTGCAAAAATTAGTGGCAGACACCAACAAAGTGACATCAATTGCAATAGAGTACAACTAGTATAGAGAGGATCAACATCTCTTCCACTACAGTCAACTCAGCAGAAGTAGACTGTAACGGGCAAGGTGTCATGGTTTACTGGGTTATCAGGTCAGGTAGTCGCAGGGTTAACTCGGATGGCCTCTTTCTGGGTCCTGGCAGGCTTTTTATAGCCTCACTGTGAGGCCAATCTTTGTCGTTTATACTCTGACCCTTGGCCGAGTGTGATTGACCCTGTTGTGCCTGTGCCAGTGCTTTGTGCCTGTGCTATGTTTCGTCTATCTGGTTCTGATTTGGCTGTGTCCCTGTTATGAGTTTTTCCTGCCCCTTTTGTACTGTGCTGTCCTCTCTGTGTATGACCACATGGCTATGTCCTGACTACCCTCTGCCTGCTGCTCTTATACTGCACTGCCCTCTCTGTGTATGACCCCTTGGCTACTTCCTGACTATAAGTTCTGTCTGTGTCTCTTGGTTACTTTGTCCCGTAGTTACCCTTCTAGTTTTCCTTCATCTCTTAGCTCTCTGGAGCTTAGGCCACACCCCCAGCAGTCAGGTGCTTCAGGTGCTCTCTGGCCTGAAGCATTCTCTATCTGTTCCTGCTTCCTCTGAGAGACCTGTGGCTGGCTCCGCCCCTTGGCAGTCACGTGCTTTAGGTCCTGTTTGTCTGAAGCGCGCATCTTCAATGCTGCTGCCCCGCACCACAGGTATCTTTGGGCACAGTTTGTTTACTCAGAATACGCGCACTGGCTCAGTGAGCAAGTGCAGTGTGGTGTTCATGACACAAGGTGGTGGAACCACTGTGCCATAACCTTCAGAAAGCCTGGGCATAACTAGGTGGCACACCAAATTCAAACTCGGATAAGTGGCAGCATGCGAAAACTGTGACACAAGGAAGGACAAGGAGGTGGCACCAGGTGCTACTCCAGGCTTGACCTACAGAAGGTAGCAGCTGACTCCCTACAGTGGGTAGGCTGCTATGGCCTAAAGGAGGGATGAAGAATGCAAGCAGGCACTGTAGGGACACTGGAACCACTGGTGCAGATGGTACCGGCTGAGGAACAGAAAAGCACTGGCAGGTGTGGGCTGGACTTGCTAATGGACAGAAGAGATCAGACAGGTATGAGCAGACGGGCACAGACAGGTATGAGCAGATGGATACAGGGTAGACTAGCAGAAGGGCAGACATGGGAAACCTGACAACTAGCAAGTATGCAAGGCAAACTAACAACGTAGCTCAGGGACCTTCATATTGGAGGATAAGCCGAAAGTTGAAGGTGTCGCCCAGCTATAGGGTGGGAATAACTTAGGTTAATGTGGGAGGTCCTTTAAGAGGGAGGAAGCGCGTCTGTGCCCTAAGCATAGTGCCCGATCTTACAATTGAACCTTGGGGAACACCAACACATAGGGGGAGAAATGAGGAAGAGATGTGCAAGTGGGAGACACTGAATGTCCTGTCTGTTAGGTATGTGGAGATCCAACAAAGTCTGTAACGACAACAGATCAGAAAGTCTAAAGTAAGACGGAATGGTCCACTGTGTCAAAGGCAGATGCCAGGTCTAGGAGAAGCAGGACAAACTAGCGTCACTTTTATTTGGCAGTTAGTAGGTCATTGATGGCTATAGTAGGGTAGTGTCAGTGGAATGGTGCAGTCTGAAGCCAGATTGTAAGCTGGGAGCAAGAGGGGGGAGCAAGAGGAGAGGTGGGAGGACAGTTCAAAATGGACGTGTTGTTCCAGTAGTTCGAAGGTAAAGGGGAGATATTATATGGGGCAATAGCTAGACTTAGAGGATGGGTCAAAGGTGGTCTTTTTGAGAATGGGTGTGATTGAGGTATGTTTCAATCAGGAGGGAAGACAGCAGTTGTTAGTGACAGGTTGAAGAGGTGGGTTAGGCTTGGAATGAAGATTGTGGTAAGGTTTGGAATGAGGCGGGATGGAGGGTTACTCTCAGGGTGAGGAGTGGGAGAACAGAGAGGATGACAATGAGATAGTAGTTCACACTTGGTGTAAACCCAGAGCCATGCTGCTGAGTAGCTCAACGGAGAAGGAAGACATAGACTCATAGTTATGCAACCACGACAACCAATGCATCCTGAACCCCAACTCTGGCAGTGGACAGCAGTGTTCGCGGTTCTACAATTGCCCAGCTTGGGTCTTTTTTTCAGACCAGCAAAAATCTAAAAAACCATGTTATCTGTCAACTTTTTTAAAAACAACATAGTAGAGTTAAAAAATGAAATAATTTAAGTAGTACATGCATGAACTGGTACATGCGTGATCAACATGCGTTAATCTGGGAATGTCACTGTACTAAAATGCACAATTCATCAAATGTATCTTCTGATTCAGTAAAACTCCACACTGCTCACACATCAATACTGACAGTAGCATTCATTCCAGCATTTTAATTACATGGAATGCTGAATAGCAGTCTCACGATCTCCAGTCTGTTTCTGTCTTTTTGTTGCTTTGTGTTGGGGCTGTCAGTCTGTGCTGGGTCTGTGCTGCAATCACCTATGTTCATTTTCCTTAATTGGTCTTCTACTTAAGCATGCTAGCTCCACCACCCAGTATCAATCGTACCCTTGCTGCTGCCTGTGTGAGACTGATCCCTCTGTGGCCTGCGTCTGACCCACCTTGACTTGATTCTCTCCCGGACTTAGACCTTTTGCTTGACCTGACTTCTCTTGTGCCTGCTCCCCTGTAAACTCAAACAAAAAAGGAAGCACTCTGTAGAGCCATAATTGTAAACATAAGATATGAAAAATAAATTGCATCACTGCCTTAAAAATATGAAAAATTGAGAAAGCTTAGCACATAAAATGGCCAATTAATGTGTACCTGGAAGCCACGTTAACGCGTCTCTCATTTTCCAGGTCCTAACTAATGCCAATCCTCACTTAGAAAAAAGTCTTATCTATATGGGAACTTATGAAACCTCTGTTTATACTGTAATCTACATCTCTGTGGAGGGGTAGTGGACCTGCTGTAATTAAAACGCCTGTGACTAAAGAGGTGGAGTGCTCAGTCAGAAAGTAAATGAATACAAATTTCAAAAAACTGACTGTCACATCCAAACATAGATCAAGTGTAAACAAGTGTTTAACCTAGACTCGTACATACTCAAACAAAAAAGGAAGCTCTCTGTAGAGCCATAGCTTGCAAATATAAGATATGAAAAATGAATTGCATCACTGCCTTAAAAATATGAAAAATTGAGAAAGCTTAGCACATAAAATGGCCAATTTATGTGTACCTGGAAGCCACGTTAAGGCGTCTCTCGTTTTCTAGGTCCTAACTAATGCCAATCCTCACTTAGAAAAAAGTCTTATCTGTATGGGAACTTATACATGACAGGTGTGAGTATGACAGGGGGACGTGGGAGCAATGCAATATTCACCTGTCCCCGTTCCACCGCCGCGCGCTTATCTGTCTTCCGCGTACTCTGGCTGTGACGTTCAGGTCAGAGGGCACACCCTCTGCCTGAACAGTCACTGCAGAGACCCAGAAGACAGAGCGGCGCGCGGTGGTGGAACGGGGAGAGGTGAATATCTCAGGTGCCGGGTCCCTGAGCCAGCTGCGACACCGGCACATGGCCCCCATAGCACGCCGATGTCCCCCCTGCTCAGGACACTGGCACCTTGCCCCCAGTGACCAGAGGTGAGTATGTCTTTTTTTTTTTTTTAATCGCAGCAGCAGAATATGGGACATACAGTATATATCTATGGAGCATCTTATGGGGCCTTCAACCTTTATGGAGCAGCATATGGGGCATTGTTGTGAACACTTTTAATCTGGCTTCTGAGTTTGGGCTCCCTCTGGTGGTTGCTGCTGGTAATGGAGCTGGTCGGGAAGACTGAAGTCAATCACCTGAGGGGGATGATTGGAGATCAGATGTTACAGACTGGCTATCTATTACTTTGGGGCTCTACTCCGGGGCAGTTAGCTTTCCCCTTTCTCTCTTTAGGTTTAGTTACCTCTTTGGCTGTGTTGAGGCGTCTAGGGCATCGTAGGTCCATCCCACGGCTAATTCTAGTTGTGTTGTCAGTTTAGGGGTCCGCAATCCGATAAGTTAGCCTGGTTTCACATTAGCGATTTTTAAGCGCAGCGCATCGTACTCATCCAATCGCATGCGCCATGCGCCCCTATGTTTAACATGGGGGGGCGCAAGGTTTAGCTTTGCATGCGATCATCAGCGTTTTCGTGCGCATGTGTCATTTCGAGGTGAGCACCTTGGTGCGCACAACGCAACATGTTGCATATTTTGGTCAGCCCAAAGTCATTAAAAGACGCATGCACTCGCTTTGCGCACGGAATGAGCCAAAACAACACATTACAGTTTGTGTGATCGCTGACGTGCGCTTGGACAGGCGCACGTCAGCGTTTTAGTACTCATGCGTTGTCAAAGATTACACATGTCTAGACACTGGTTTAAACCACTCCTAAACAAAGAAACATTTTTTGGGGGTAGTGTATATAAAAGAAGGTGTTGGCACTTCAGTACTCTACAGCCAGCAACAGAGACAGGCAGCTATTCCAGCATTGGATAAACTTGGACAGCTTTGAAACTTGGATAATGTGAGTATAAAACCTAATGTCTTTCTCTCATTTTTTCTCAATTTATTATGTACTAATAGGGAGAGGAGAATGACGTGCACTCAATAAATTAGATAGGTGCAGACTGAACTGGGAAACAAGCCCACTTTAACAAAGTAGAAAAGCAGTCACACTCAAGAGCAAAATATTGTGCTAATGAAGTTTCTTTCTATTATTCAATGTTTATTTAAACAACACCACATGGACGAAAAAAGGACAAAAAAGTATACCGAGGTAATGTTTTGACCCACAATAGGGTCTTTATCAAATCTCACTGAGGAGTGTCCTTGATAAGGAAATATAGTGTAGACACAGTAAAAGACCTAGCCGGGCCTGAATGGAGGATATGGTGTGGAGGACGATCCCGGCCTACAGTGCATTGTCTAAATTTTTTTTTGGTTTTCTACAGTGAACAAGGTCAGAACCCGTTGGCGCTCGATGAAGAACCGCTTCAACAGGGACCTGAGGTAGGAGAACCGGGTTGCCAGTGGTGCTGCAGCAAGGACCACCTGAAAATACCGTTACCATTGGGCGTTGGCCTTCTTAAGACCGGTCCTTGCCACCAGACCGTAAGTATTTTGTTATTGTATTGTATTTACTCTGCTACTACTGTTTTCTATTCCACAGGAGTTGGCGCTTTTACCATTGTAAATACATGATACTAATGTATTTATTTTATTTTCACAGCACCTGGAGCAGCACCCTGCAACCTGGTCCTGGAGCTGTCCTTCAGCGAGCTGCCTCGGACCTGTCCAAGTCATCCACCAGCCAAGAAGAGCCTTGTGGGTCAGCAACACAGCCAGCTGGAGACCAGGAAGCTGGTCCATCAGGTGTTCTCCTGTCCCAGGTCTCTGCCACTGGTTTTGCGGGCACTTCCCGCCAGCGGCAGAAGGCCTCGGACAGGAATCTCATGCCCGAGTTCATTCACTTAAGCACGGTTTCTCAAAATGCCCTCAAGGCGGTGAGCAACAGAGTGGAAAGCGGTTTTGCACTAATGAATACACGCTTCCAGTCTGTTGAGTGTCACCTTGACCATCTTGAAGCCGACCTCAACAGACCAGCGCACCATTTTTTTAATAAAATTGAACGGGGCATGGCGGAACACCTTAGTCCTGATCTCCAGCTGACTGTGATGCAGGCCTGCAACACTGCTTACATGCAGGCTATGCAGCAGAGTCGGTACGTGCAGCAGCCAGTGGTGCCTTTCCCACCCGTGCCACCACTGACTCGCTTCACCTCACTACCGACTTCTGCTGCATACCACTGCACGGCCACCAGCATTCCAAGCCATGCTGGACACCACTACACCAGACCAAGTCCCAGTGCAGCTGGCCACTCCCCCGCCACCACCATGCCAAGCGCTGCTCCTGCTTGGATATCCTCCACCCCTGCTTGGACCTCCACCCCTGCTTGGACCTCCTCCACCTCCAGGACCACCACCATCACCGAGCAGCAGCTGGGGGACCCTAACTCGGTCTTCAGGACCACAGACCCTGGCAGGAGGTCCCCCAGTTCCCGGATTTCACCAAGTTCCCGGAGATCACCCAGTTCCCGGAGGTCACCCAGTTCCCGGAAAAAAAAGGACAGCACAAAGACTGGACAACGAATCCAGAAGAAGTTAAAATCTTTTGTCCTCCCTCCCCCCTCACCTCCCACTGTGTCTGACCCGCTGCCTTCCCCCACAACTTTCGTCACCCCTTCCGCTTGTACCCCTGCGTCGCCCACCCTAAGTCATTCCTCGTCCCTCCACACCCCCAAGTTCCCACCATCTTCCCCAAATGTCAGTCCCTGTCATTTTTTTTGTTAGTCTAGCCTAAAATAAATGTTATTTTTTTCCCCAACTGTTTCCACATCCTACAGTCATGACCAAAAGTTTTGAGAATGACACAAATATT
>VIAB01023684.1:16777-28928 GCA_009801035.1 Oophaga pumilio | reverse complement strand
ACTATGTTAACCTAGTGTGCCGTCAGCGAGATGTACCATCCCTGGCCACAAGCACTTCTCCACGTGTCTGTGGTTAGGTGTACTTTCCCAGTAACTGCATTGTTGAGGGCACGGGTAATGTTGTGTGACACATGCTTGTGTAATGCCGGGACGGCACAGCGGGAGAAATAGTGGTGGCTGGGGACAAAGTACCTTGGGACGACCACCGCCATCAGGTTGCGGAAAGCTTCTGTATCCATGAACCTTAAAGGCAACATTTCGACCTCAAGCAGATGAGAAATATGAGAATTGAGTACTGTGGCCTGTGGGGCGTTGGCTGCATATTTTCGCTTACATTCCAATGACTGGGCTATGGACAACTGAAGGCTGCGATGGGACTAGGACGTGGACGTGCTTAATGATGGTGCTGTTTGACTGTGGGCAACGGCAGGTGCAGGGCAGGAGGCATCTTTGCATGCACTGTGCACAGGGAATTAGCTTGCAGGCACAAAAGTGGAAGAAGCAGTGGTGTCACCCACAGACACTGTTCCTGGAGCCTGGGGCCCACAAAGTTGGGTGCTTTAATGCCTTGTGCCTGATCATGCTGGTGGTGGTAAGGCTGGTAGTTTCGCTACCTCTGCTGATGCTAGCATGACAGGAGTTACAAATGACCTGTTTCGGGTTATCGGCAGAGTCTTTAAAAAATAACCAGACTCGGGAAGACCTAACAGTTGCATTGGCAACTTCCGTCAGGTTTGTGTTACGGGGAATGGTTGACCGCCTTCTGTCTACGGCCACCACACTGCTTCTTCGTGCCTGAAGCGGTGCGACACCTACCTCACACTGTGTGCTGCTGTCCTCGCTCTGCATGTAATCTTGCCAAGTTGGGTCTGTTACTACATCATCCACCTCATCTTCCACTTTCCCACCCTGGTCCTCCTCCTGACTTTCCGGCAATTGTATCTCATCATCGTCCACCTTTGGGCAGTTTACTAGTTAGCCCAAACTTTGAGCACACACAGTTATGAGTTGCCACTGAGATATCAGTATGACAAATGTGTGGCCTGTATTTTTTTAACTTTTTTGCGAAATACTGCTGTATATAAGTACAGTGATAAGTTCAGAAAAAAAATCACTGCACACTATAGGAAAAATAATGCTTCAAGTGAGTATTTATTTGATGCTGATAAGTGAAGCGACAATTTAAACGATGTTTCGGCCAATTATTGATCTCCAGGGACTATGGGCTTGATTCATTGGTGGCACAGTGGAGGATGCAGACTCTTCTGTGTCCCTGCAGTGAGTGAGACTCACTGCATGTACATACTCCCTGGAGACCGGCTCCTCCTGAACCCATTGCATACACTGGGCATTGACTCTAGACTGGACCTAATAGTCATACTTCATTGCAGAGACACTACTTACCTGATTTTCCCATGATGCTATTTTGAAAGGGCAACTATATGATAAAGGCCAATGATTGGCCGAAACGTCGTTTAAATTGTCGCTTCACCTATCAGCATCAAATAAATACTCACTTGAAGCATTATTTTTCCTATACGTGTGCAGTGATTTTTTTCAGAATTTATGCTATGGGACCTCAGGTTCCTTTCATTAGCACCATTTCGCAAAAAGTCGAGTGCTAACCATATTTTTCTTCTATAAGTACAGTGACACCCAGGACAAAAAAAAAAGTACCGTAAACTGCCCAAACTTTGAGCACACACAGATATGAGCTGCCACAGAGATACCACTACGATAAATATGCGGCCTGTATTTTTTTATTTTTGGGCTAACTAATGCTGTATATCAGGACTATGGCACCCAGGACAAAAAAAGGAAAACTGGCCAACATTGCCCAAACTTTGAGCACACAAAGATATGAGCTGCCACGGAGATACCACTGTGACAAATGTGTGGCCTGTTTTTTTGGGGGGCTAACTAGTGCTGTATATCAGTACAGTGACACCCAGGACAAAAAAAATAAAACTGACGTAAACTGGCCGAATTTTGAGCACGCACGTGTGGCCTGTATTCCAATTGCACCTGGAGCTAGCTATATACGGCCAATATATCATACAGGTAGCAGCAGCAGCACCAGAACACAGGAAGGGAATGGACCCTCTTGATGTATGCAATGATCTATATACACACATACAGTGCCTGCAGGCCTTGCACTGATGTGTATAGAGTGAAGTACACTCCCCTGCCTACCTAACACTGGAACCTAAATACTCCGGAATTAGTCCTTAGAAGGACTGTTGGTTTATCTGGTTTTGAGTAGTTTAGGATGATAGACCCCACACTGGATAAGAAATTGCCAAATCTGACCCTATCTCGGCAGCAGCTCTCCCTACACTATCTCAATCCAGAGCTGAATGCGGCGAGCAGGGCGGCGTCCGGTCTCTTATACCCCTGATGATGCTGTGCGGCCAGCCAATCACTGCACGACCACAACAAAGATGGCTGCGTCATTTGATTGCCTGGCAGACAATCTCTGCATTGCGATTGGGTCTGTAAAGTCCGCCAAAAAAGCTGGGTGGAGACCCGAGTTCCAGCCGAGTAATCCCTGAAATGCTCGGTGCTCGCTGAGTACACCGAGTACCGTGATACTCGGGCGAGTAACGAGTTGTGGCGACCGCGTTCGCTCATCACTAGTAAAGGACCCTTTCCTATTCATCTGTCAGAATCACCTGGTATGGTCTTTAGAAGGAATAAGTCATGTGCCAGTCCTTTGTATTGACTACACACGTATTTATAGATATAAATGAGATCTGCTCTGAAGCGTCTTTTTTCTAAGCTAAACACCTTATTACCTACCCTTGAAAAAAACAAACTATGTACAAACCATATCTTCGGCATCAATGTAACGTTCCTCGATTTGAAGACTTTGTTCAGTGACAACTGTTGATTTGCCCAAAGCTATTCTCCTGTTAACTTCCAATGTTGTCACTGCATCTTGAGTGATCATTGATCAGATTAGGTTGAAGTCCTTCACAACTTTCTGTTCGTCTCTGCCCATCTCAAATGTGTCCAGGTCATATCTTTGACATCTTTGTGTTGAGCAGCAGTCCCATGTTTGAGTTTTCCATCTGGACACTCCTTAATTCAATCTACATTTTTTTAATTAAAACAAGAGCCATAGCCACCATAGGTAAAATGTTACCATAAGACTGTGGTGGGCAAAACCTCAGTTACATCATCTGATGAAAATAAGCATATATGCGCAAATTCGAGCATTTACACTTTCCAACCTCATGAATCTCCCAGTACTTTAAGAGGAAGTTAACACTTGGTAGTAGTGATCCAACACATAACTGGACCACTAAAAACCCAAGTTAGTGCCAGCAAAAATATCCATGTAAATCTGGATGGATGAGGGGCAAACTATACTGGGCAAACTATACTAGACAAACTCAAAAAGTAGTGCTTACTGCAGTTTAAAAAATTAAGAAGGTACTAAAAAAGACCACATTGCCTAAGAGAAAGAAAACATGTTTGGCCAACCATGACTTGATCTCCTCTGGACAGTTAGACTTTTAGATTCCAATGTGGAATTACAAGTCAAATTAGCAAAATAGAAAATACTCTTCCTCTCCACCAACATTCTTTAACTATAGTGCATAGTCTCTTGGGATGTATTATCAGCAGCTACAATATTTTGCAGTATGGTTTTTTCCATATACATTATATGCATAACAGTTTTAGTTACTAGTTGCTTATAGGCACTACAGTATATAGTGTTATTGCAGTTTCACCTATACTTCCTGTTTTTCGCACCTCACACCCACCTAGGATGGTTTAATACTGTTGTTTTGTGATATGACGTAAAAGCAACATATTGAACACCTACACTTTAATCTTCTTCCAAAATTTTAAGTATCCACATACAGGTTTTTGTTTCTTCTATCTTCTGGCACCTGATGATACAGAAAAGAGGGATTTCAATAATCACAGGTGAAACACCTTGGATCTTTTCCAAGTCAATTTAATTGCCAAGCTCTGATCTTCATTTTCTTTTGCGTTGAACCCCCTGAAGAAATTTACGATTAAATAATTATCGAGATGAATAAAGAGATGCTTAAAAGGAGATGAGAGAGGAGAACAAGAGTTTAAGTTTGATTCTCTTTGTGTAAAAATTCTTTTTATCGCCGGGCAAATATTTCTCAAGAGAACACCACCCAGTCCCCTGGGGAGCTTAAATCTTTTGAAAAGAAACCTTTAATAAACATTACAGAAAAGCAACTCTTGGCATAGTAAAAGGTGGTTCTTTGGAACAAATTGTGTAGGTAAATTCTCTGTAGTTTACTTTACTACTTAATTTGTACTAAAAGAGAAGTGATAATTCCAACCATGTGCTCACCCTTTCACTGCCAGCATCTGTACTCCATCAATCACTATATTAGTGCAGTTAAAGTCAGGCAAACAGACTATAGAAAAGCAGGGGTTTAGAATCCACTTATGTGCAATTTTTTTTAGACAATGAATTCTCTAATATACTGATTTGCTCAGTTTAATAACTTTCATAACTTTCCATGCTAGACAAAATGAAAAAAATATATATATACAGTGGGGAAAATAAGTATTTGATACACTGCCATTTTTGCAAGTTTTCCCATCTACAAGGAATGGAGAGGTCTGTAATTTTTATCATAGGTACACTTCAACAGAGAGAGACAGAATCTTTAAAAAAAATACAGAAAATCACATTGTATGATTTTCACATATTTAATTTGCATTTTATCGCATGAAATAAGTATTTGTTACAACAGAGAAATAGAACTTAATATTTGGTACAGAAACCTTTGTTTGCAGTTACAGAGTTCAGATGTTTCCTCTAGGTCTTGACCAAGTTTGCACACACAGCAGCAGGGATTTTGGACTTCTCCTCCATACAAATCTTCTCCAGATCTTTCAGGTTTTGGGGCTGTCACTGAGCAACATTGGGTTTCAGCTATCTCCAAAGATTTTCTATTGGGTTCACGTCTGAAGGCTGTCTAGGCCACTTAAGGACCTTGAAATGCTTCTTAGGAACCCTCTCATTAGTTGCCCTGTCTGTGTGTTTCGAGTCATTGTCATGCTGGAAGACTCAGCCACGAACCATTTTCAATGCTCTTACTGAGGGAATGAGGCTGTTGGCCAAAATCTTGCGATACATGACCCCATCCATCCTCCTTTTTATTATGGTGCAGTCATCCTGTCCACTTTGCAGGAAAGCACCCCCAAAGTATGATGTTTCCCCCACCATGTTTCACGGTTCTTGGGGTTGTACTCATCCTTCTTCTTCCTCCAAACACAGTGAGTGGAGTTGGTACCAAAAAAATTCTAATTTAGTCTCATCTGACCACATGACCTTCTCCCATGCCTCCTCTGAATCATCCAGATGGTTATTAGCAAACATGTGCTGTGTGGGCAAGGGGACCTTGCGGGCCCTGCATGATTTTAATTCATGGCGGCGTAGTGTGTTACTAACGATAATGTTCGAGACTGTCGTCCCAGCTCTCTTCAGGTCATTGACCAGGTCCTCCTGTGTAGTTCTGGGCTGATTCCTGACCTTTCTTAGAATCATTATTACCCCACGAGGTAAGATCTTGCATGAAGCCCCAGACTGAGGAAGATTGAAAATCAGCTTGTGTTTCTTCCATTTTCTAATAATTGTGCCAACAGTTGTTGTTTTCTCACCAAGCTGCTTGCTTATTGTCCTGTAGCCCATCCCAGCCTTGCGCAGGTCTACAATTTTGTCCCTGGTGTCTTTAGACAGCTTTTTGGTCTTGGCCATGGTGGAGAGGTTGGAGTGTGATTGATAGTGTGGACAGGTGTCTTTTATACAGGTAATGAGTTTAAACAGGTGCAATTAATACAGGTAATGAGTGCAGAGTAGAAGGGCTTCTTAAAAAGATCTAACAGGTCTGTGAGAGACAGAATTCTTGATGGCTCGTAGATGATCAAATACTTATTCCATGCAATAAAATGCAATTTATTTAAAAATCATACAATATGATTTTCTGGTTTTTATTTTTAGATTCTGTCACAGTTGAAGTGTACCTATTATAAAACTTATAGACCTCCCCGTTCTTTGTAGGTGGGAAAACTTACAAAAATGGCAATGTATCAAATACTTATTTTCCCCACTGTATACAGTAATGGCCAAAAGTGTTGACACCCACGAAATTATTACAGAAAATAAAGTATTTCTTCCAGAAAATTATTGCAATTACACATGTTTTGCTACACACATTTATTTCCTTTGTGTGTATTGGAACAACCCAAAAAAGCAGAGGGAAAAAAAGGCAAATTGGACATCATTTCACACAAAACCCCAATAATGGCCCGGGCAAAATTATTGGCACCCTCAACTTAATATTTGGTTCCACACCATTTGGAATAAATAACTGCAATCAATCGCTTCCTATAACCATTAATAAGCTTCTTACACCTCTCAACTGGAATTTTTGACCACTTTTCTTTTGCAAACTGCTCCAAGCCTCTCATATTTGAAGACGCCTTCTCTCAACAGCAATTTTAAGATCTCTCCACAGGTGTTCAATTGAATTTAGATCTGTACGCATTGCTGGCCACTTCAGAACTCTCCAGCACTTTTTTCCATCCATTTCATGTTGGGTCATTGTCCTGCTGGAAGACCTGTGCTCTAGGACACAAATCCAGCTTTCTCACTCTAGACACTACATTGCAACCCAAAATCCTTTGGTAATCTTCAGACTTTATGATGCACCCAGTGCCAGAGGCAGCAAAGCAATTACCAAACATCTTTGCATCTCAACCATATTTAACTGTAAATACGGTGTTCTTTTTTTGGGAGGCCTCATTCCATTTTTGATAAGCAATAGAATGATGTGCTTTACCAAAAAGCTCTATCTTGGTCCCATCTGTCCACAAGGTGCTTTCCCAGAAGGATTTTGGCTTACTCATGCAAATTTTGGCAAAATGTAGTCTAGCTTTTTTATGTCTTTATGTCTGTGTCAGCAGTGGGGCTCTCCTAGGTCTCCTTGCACAGCGTTTCATTTCATTCAAGCAAGATTCTATATCTGGACAAGGAAAAGTAAATTACCTATACAAATTCGGAGAAATAGAACTAAGCAATAGCACGAGTGAAAAAGACTTGTGTATACTAATAGATTACAGACTGAGCATGAATAGGGATGGGTGGTGGATTTTCAAGAGCATCGGGTTCGGTCAAACTTTATTAAAAAGTTTGGTTCCAGTTCCAGAACGGTACTCAAACTTGATCACGAACTCTGACCCATTCAAATGAATGGGGGGCCCAAACATATGGGGGTTCCCACGCTGTTATCTGTGTGACAGCACAGGAAACACTGGCTCTTATCAGCGGTAACCTTACTGTTATTACCGCTGGTCACAGTGCCGCAGTTTCCACGCTGTCATACAGAGGCTGGTGAATTCTCTCATCATTGTACACCCAGTCACGCTGCTATCAGAGAGACCAGGTGTACGATGATGAGAGTAGTACTCTCATCATCCGACGCCTGTGATCGGCAGTAACCTTCTTACCGCAGGTCACAGCTGCTGGCTCACACATTGTCATCTGTGTGACAGTGTAGGAAATGCAGCGCGCTGACGGTGGTTACGATCTTACCACCGATCAACGCCGGAGTTTCTCGCTCTGTCATGCAAATGACAGCATGGGAAATGCCGGATGTTCGGGCCCCCTATTTATTTGAATGGGGTTTGGGTTTCAGTTTCGATACCAATCTTGTACCAGAAACAAACTATTTTTTAATGTTTGGCTGAACCTGATGGAAGCCTTTTAAATTAATCTCCTAATATACAGTACAGACCAAAAGTTTGGACACACCTCCTCATTCAGCGATTTTTCTGTATTTTCATGACTGTGAAAATTGTAGAATCACATTGAAGGCATCAAAACTATGAATTAACACATGTGGAATTATACATTACACTTTACAAAAAAGTGTGAAACAACTGAAAATATGCTTTGTATTCTAGGTTCTTCAAAGTAGCCACCTTTTGCTTTGATTACTGCTTTGCACGTAGAAAAGGTGAACGGATGGACTCTACATGCCTGGTTCCCACCGTGAAGCATGGAGGAGGAGGTGTGATGATGTGGGGGTGCTTTGCTGGTGACACTGTTGGGGATTTATTCAAAATTGAAGGCATAGTGAACCAGCATGGCTACTACAGCATTTTGCAGCGGCATGCTATTCCATCCGGTTTGCGTTTAGTTGGACCATCATTTATTCTTCAACAGGACAATGACCCCAAACACACCTCCAGGCTGTGTAAGGGCTATTTGACCAAGAAGGAGAGTGTTGGGGTGCTACGCCAGATGACCTGGCCTCCACAGTCACCAGACCTGAACTCAATCGAGATGGTTTGGGGTGAGCTGGACCGCTCACCGCTTCAATTTTGAATAATCCCCAACAGTGTCACCAGCAAAGCACCCCCACATCATCACACCACCTCCTCCATGCTTCACGGTGGGAACCAGGCATGCAGAGTCCATCCGTTCACCTTTTCTGCGTGCAAAGCAGTAATCAAAGCAAAAGGTGGCTACTTTGAAGAACCTAGAATATAAGACATATTTTCAGTTGTTTCACACTTTTTTGTAAAGTGTAATGTATAATTCCACATGTGTTAATTCATAGTTTTGATGCCTTCAGTGTGATTCTACAATTTTCATAGTCATGAAAATACAGAAGAATCTTTGAATGAGAAGGTGTGTCCAAACTTTTGGTCTGTACTGTACTTATTCACTGAATAGGTGACTGATTATCCACACTGCCAGCAATGATGCACTGTAGTGTGTTTTATACTTTAGTGTATGATTGGTGGCAGTGGGGATAATCACCTATTCGGTGATGAGTAAAGTCATGAGCCTCAAGTATTCGTTTTCCATCATCGCCTCTCATCTGAAGCTGCTTGTTACACTTCCAGGAGTACCAGTGTACCAACCAGCATCAGAAAAAAAGGAGCCGGATAAGAGAATGCAATCGACCATTGGGCAAGTACCCGAAATAACACTGTGTACGCACACAGCCAGGCACAGGCACAGGCACTGTCAGTGCGAGTACACTCATTCTGACAGTGCTCACACTGCGCTCACTCTGGAATATGAGCATTTTCAATTAAAAGTGGCTCAAATATGCAAATATAGTGGGTGTAACAATGCACCAATCTTTAGACCATGCCAACAGTGCACAAAAACCCCCTCATTTGGATACAAATTAAATGTTATTTTCTTGGGTACTATTAATAAGTACAATTCTACTATGATTTTTATAGGGGCTGAGTCCCCCATTATAGCTCAGTTAATATGTATTTGGGGCGTGACAGACTCTCTTTAATTGTAGATTAAATATATAATGCATACATCCATTTTATATAAATGATAGAAAGAGCAGAAGCCTATTGTCTACGATACACGAATTACGTAAAAAGCAATCATCCAGCCTTCACAAATATATGGATGTTATCCAAAGATTGACATTTTTGTGTGATTAATATCTCATGTAGTTATAAAGAGGTGTTGATATCCAATGTGCCAGCAGGCAAGCTGTGGTGATCAAAGCATTGTGCGTGAAATGTAGGCAGTCATGCTGAGAAGGTGATGGCTTGAATATAAAGGCAGAAGCCAAGAAGGAAGACTCTGAAAAGATGGAAGATAATGCAATGTTGGACTGATGAGATACAATTCTCACAAACTCTTCTGGTAACATGTTGCTCATGTACAAATGTGCATATGTGAACCCTGTGCATATATAAAGAGATGGACATATTGCACACGTTTCTCCTTTGAAGAATAAGTGTGTTATCATAAGGTGAATTGTGCTATACTTTAATGGTGTTAATGATGTGTGTTGCTTGACAGTATGGAAAGTAACAGATCTTTTTTGGACTGGCCCAGAGTAGGAAGGGAAAGATATATTTTCCTGTCAGAATGTTAGATAGGGCCCAGTGTGCATAGAAAGAAGACCTATGTTCTGATGTGAGCATTGCTGCATGATGTGGGTGTCCCTAATGACAGAGGAGGCAGAGACAGAGTATAGCGAGAGAGAGAGGTGACCAAAAGAACAGTTATCGATCAAAGACAGGTCCTGGGTCAGGACATCTAGTAATATGGCCTAGAGTTTATAACTCACAGAGGTAACGGGCCTAGACGGGACAGAAGTACGTAAGATGAAGAGAGTGTCACTTGCAAGAGTTTCAGAGTGATAGTGATAGAGAAAATAGATACTGGTAACACAGTTCTCTTGAGGAAAAGAAGACAGGGGCCCGCGGGTTGATCATAGGACTCTTGCTAACTGGACTGTAGTGCTAAGTTCAGTTTTGGTGAAATAGAAAGGAATGGTAAAGATAGAGAACAAGAGAGAAAGGAGGAAGAAATTGAAACTGTGTGTGGAAAAGCCTCCGTACTGTAAAGGAAATGTTCATCAAGATATGTACCCACTATCTACTGTGTATAATGCCCTCCAAGTTATCATTGAGTAAAAAGTTTATTTTTGACTGGTGGTTTCCCTCATTGAACTGTCAAACATCTGGCCCTGGCCAACCAGAGTCATCGGTTACATGTGGCCAGCAAGGGTGTAGCACCCCACAGCACAAGTCCAAACATCCAGCCAGGACCCCCACCTTTATGTTACGTGCTGGGGCATAACAGACTAGCACCTCCCCCACGGCTACTGCCTCGCGCCACATTACACATATCTGAACCCTGAGATCCATTATAATTCAGAATCCATGTGTACTTAAAGTTTTAGAGCAGGAATGGAAGCAAACGTGCAAACTAAACTCTCTGATATAAAAACATTAAATCTCAACCTGCTTGATATAATGCCCGGTAAGTCATATTTAGTGTGACTCAATGTCTTCCTCATTCTGTATGACTTGAATTGATTGTACTCATTTGTGAAGCTTCTTCATGACAAATTTGAGATTTCGGGAGTTATGTTTTTTTGCAGAAACCATTTGCTGGTATAGGGAAACTTATAAGCCAAGCATTGGTCACTGGCAAAAAAGTATACAAGCAAGCTCTTCCCACAGAGGAAGCCAGCACCACCTTTCAGAGCTAGTTACCCAATAAGTCTACGTCCAACTCTTTAACAAGCCTCTAGTTTCGACACATTTTTTCATTAAAATTTGGGTTTCTTTGGAGACCATTTTAAGAAACAGTGTTAGGTTACTGTATGTTAGCACTTATATTGAGGTTTATAATGGGAGCCATTTGTTGCGCAATGGATACCACCAGTGCTAGTTATTGATTTATAATGGCTTCCAATGGGGTCCAGCCATGGCGTTTGTCCTTTTGGTAGAAATCATGTGCATTTGAAACATGCGCTCAAAAGAAAATATGAACAGAGTCATAGTGTAATATTTATTACAGTTACAATATGTTTTTCATCTTCTCACACATTGACGTGACTGTGAAAATCCTGTGTGGAGTTTGATTTATCATATTGAAAAATGTTTCAACAATTTCTCATAGTTAAATATGACTCAGTAAATTATTAATAATGCTGCATATAACTTGGGAGATAAAGAAACAGGGAACGTTATATTGAACAGGTCATTTTAAGAAAACATTGTGTTGACCACCAGTAACACGCCTAAGGCATCATCAAGGCAAGAAGCGGAGCAATAATAAACAAAGCAGATTATAGGGATTACATGTTAATCTCCCAATGATGTCAGATGATGTCAGAAATTTTTTTTATGAGACCAAAATTTATGTGACAGTCAGGCATTATGAGCTTGTGGGATCATGAGAGTTAAACAGAATTAAGGTATTGCAACATGCATCAAATATACAAACATGCAAAAAGGATCATTTAAGGACATGAAAGGAAAAGCTTCTCGTTTACAACAAGTGTAGTAAAGGGTCTCACAAAATCCAATTAATCATCGACTAAAGTAAATTAAATGGGTTGTTCGGGACTTTAACATTGATGGCCTAGCCTTAGCATAAGTCCTCAATGTGGGATCGGTGGGGGTGCTACACTTGGCAGCCCCACCAATCAGCTGTTCCCAGTGTCGGCGGTGGCCAAAACTGCTCAGTTACGGAGCTGCACAGCACAGGGCCATCATCCATATTGCGGCCGTGGCTGGATATGGCATGCCTGCCCCTTATTCAAATTAAAGGGAATCTGTCACCCCATTTTTGGTCTATGAGATGCGA
>VIAB01023683.1:0-13320 GCA_009801035.1 Oophaga pumilio | reverse complement strand
GAGGGAGCCTCCGTTCAGAAATTGTCTCCAATACGTTCACAACACTCTTGAGTCGGTTTACGGCCCATATGTTCTTTTTTCTGCAGCTGCTGACCCGCCAACCGCCGTATCATTTGTAATCGTTGCCGATGCTCTTTCACCCATGAAGTGACAGTTCGCTCCATCAGCTCCTCTGGCTGTTCCAAATTCAGCTCAATGATCTCTCGTCCAGCTCTTCCAAACAGCAGTAGATATGGGGTGTAACCCGTGGTGTAGTAGACCTGATTGTTGTAGGTCCAGACCAACTCTGGCAGGTAGTCTGACCAACATGCCTTCTTATCCTCCTCCAACGTTCTCAGCATTTGAAGTAGTGTTCGGTTGAAGCGTTCATATGCTCTTTTGCCTTGAGGATGGTAAGGAGTGGTCCGGGACCGCTCGATGCCATACATACGGTATGGTTCTTCCATCACCTTGCCTTGGAAACATGCGCCTTGGTTGGAGTGGATGCGCTTTGGGCACCCATACACCTGGATGAAGTCTTGACAGATGGCCCGCGCCATCGACTCAGCAGTCTGAGCTCTAGTTGGGGTGACTACTGCGAACTTGGAGAAATGACAGTATCTGTAGCCCCCGGGCCGAGTGTCCCACGAGGAGATAGTCGATCATCAAGACTTCTAGCGGTTCCTTAGTTTGTATGGGCTGGATTGTGCCCTTTGTTCGGTACTCTTAATGAGGTCTCATACTTGACATTGACAGCAAACCTCTTCCACCGCAGACTCCAACCGGGTGCAGTACATGTACCGCTGTAACCATTAGTAGGTCTTTGTGGGCCCGAAGTGAACACCAAATTCGTGCGCTTCTTTAGCTACTTCTTGAGCCATTCTTCCTGGGATGACCACATGCCACCTTGCTTCCATATCTTTTGGCTGTTCTCTTACGATATAATACTGATTCTCGCACTTCCAGTCTATCCCACTGGTGTAAGACACTCTTCATTTCAGCGTCCAGATCATCTCTTTCTTATTTGCCAGGCTTCTGCTTCTGAGTTACCCACCATTTCATCTGTCTTAGCCCATCATCTTCATCTTGAACATGTTCCCATTCCACATTGGTTCTCCCCAGGGACCGGGGTAATACGCAGGCCTCCCTACTTGACTGGTGATGCAACCACTGGTGGCTTAAACTTACAAAAGTCTGGGGTATCTTCCTCTTCAAGTTGTTCATCGAGATCTCCCACTGGAGTCTCCACAGTCACTCTTGACAGCCCGTCAGCATTTGCGCTTTCAGTAGCAGAGCGATAACGGATGGTAAAGTCAAACTTGGCTAGGCGAGCCACCCACTGTCGTTCTAAGGCCCCCAATTTAGCATTCTCGATGTGGGCCAGGGGATTATTGTCTGTTCGAACTTGAATCTTGGTCACTGTCAGGAAGCCAACAAACTTCTCTATCATGACCCACACTAGGGCCAGGAGCTCTAACCGGAAGGAGCTGTAATTGTGGGGGTTTCTTTCGCTGTCCCGCAGGGACCTACTGGCATACCTGATGACTTCCAGTTAAACTCCAACAATCCCATAGGGAGGATGAAGGCGTTTTTTGCTTTGTCTTTCTCTGCCATGGCTACTTGCCAGTATCCACTTGTTAGGTCCAAGGTGGAGAAGTACTTGGCTTTCCCCAACGCTGTCAAGGATTCCTCGATGCGGGGTAATGGATACGAGTCTCGAACAGTGCAGGCATTGAGTTTCATGTAATCTACACAGAACCGGATGGTCCCATCCTTTTTCTTGACGGGTACCACTGGGGCCACCCAAGGGCTCTGACTACGCTGCTCTACTCCTGAATCCAGCATCTGTCTCAGTAATGTCTTTACCTCTTGGTACATCTTGGGCGGGATCTGCTGGTATCGTTCTCAAATTGGATGAGCTTCCTCGGTCAGTATCTTGTGCGTGATGGCATTGTTGAGGGAGGATCTGAACTGACCCTTCACGGTTGACCTAGTGATTTCCAAATTAATTCACAGAACGTTGCTAGCAACATAAATAACCAGACGGAGATGTGTTTCTGTCTGGGAGAATCGAGCAAGATTCTTACCCCATGTATTTTATCATCATTTTTTATAGTATTTAGTAGGTTTGTACGTCAATCAATAGTATAAAACCACACCTACAACATTTAACCGGTAAAAATGCAAGAAGACCGGAAACCACATATATGGCCGTATCCACGTGACAATAGAAGGGAACAATAGCATACTTATTCTTCAGAGTATTCTACAGTGATACATCCCAAGGTCTCATATCTTGTCCAAACTGGAGCAGTCTAGTTTTTATTACAGCCCATGACCTTTACTCCAGTAGAAAAACTATTTGGCTTTATAACCGCCATGAGCCACAGCCCAGTAACAGAATTTATCTCATAAACGACAAAATGGAATTACAAGCACAAAATGGAGCATTCAGTTTTGATCTTTCTTAATTTAGTCCTTCACAGCATCAGTACAGCCGAAATCTTTGGCGTGACGGGTGAATGCGGCCTTATTTTCCCACAGCATGGCTTCTATTGCTTGCACACGCTCGGGTCCAAGAGCCTTCACATCCACTTCCATTTGATCAAGGATGACCCGTCCACTCCACTTCGGGGATGGCGTCTCTTCGACCCCCGCAGCAACTGCTAGGGTCCACCCCGCACCTTCTATCTGTGATAAAGACATCTCCTTCTGACTCACCACTTCATCCTTATGTAGGTATACCAGGGCCAGATCTGTCCCTCGTGGCAAGGTGACCTCCCCGGGGCCCACATTCAAAGCTCTTATGTGGATGTGTCCTCTCTGCACCACTGCTATCGTACGAGCTATCATGACTTCTTGGTCCACTCTTCCGCCTACCACAGGCTGAACAATCACTTCCAACCCGTCGAGGTTGCGATGAGTCCTCACTGGAAGGTGTAATATACTTTCTCACTCGGGAGGAAGGATTACAGGTTCTTTTCCAGGAGCCCTGATGACCCCTACCGTCTGATAAGAGGGCACACTCTTCTATGTCCCACAGACGTGGATCAATAGTTGAAGGGCTTCTTGAGTAGGCTTATGTGTAGTAGCCTTCTTCTAATAACCGGATCCCCGTTTGGTAAACATAATCTGATCGAGTTCATGTAGGATATTCATTCCCAGTACTACAGGCACATCTTCTTTGATGGGCTCATGGACTGGCAGGATCCCTTTTCTCCCCACTTCTTGCCCACAGATTTGAATATTCATCCACACGACCCCTGTGACCGGGATCGGTTGTTGGTTGTCAGCAAACAACTGGATCAATGTCTCTTTTTCTGGCTTGGCCAGGGCCTGGAAATGCAGTTTGAAATACGTTTCGGGCATCGTCATCACTTGTGACCCGGTATCTATCAAGCAGTCCACTAGAACACCCTCGAATTCAGCACGCAGGATGGGACACCCAGCAATCAAGTGTTCGTTATGATAGGGAACGGCCTCTCTCCTCGTCTTGGTAGGTTAACGGTGGCTTCCGCTGGCCTTGAGCGTAATTCCTACAGTCTCTGGCAAGGTGCCCCCATCCTCCACATTCCCAGCATTGGATGCCTCCTCCTCACCGGGGGGCACCTCGAGTCTGTCCTCATGCCTCTTGGAGTTCTCTCACAGCAGGCGACGGGCAGGGCCGACAGGGGCCGGCACGGCCGAGTAGGGACGTTCAGGTGACATATCTCCCATTCTTCGCTCCATCTGGGTCAGTTTCTCTTGCACATTGACAAGGGACTGCAGCAAGTCTTGCACTACCTGGACCAGCACCTCCTGATGGTTTGGGTCCCCTCTGGTATTGGCGCCCTGGACACGCATCACCCCAGATGCGTAGCTTTCTTCCATGCTTCGGGCCACTGTTTCTTTCAGGGTTTGACAAAATGTAAGAGCCAGATCTACCCGGACCCATTCTGACAGTGCTCGCCTCAAGGATGTGCTGTGCAGTCCAGAATGAATTGTTCCCCGAGTATCCGGTCTTTAGAGTCCATGTCGCCAAGTCCATCCGACTCCTTTCTCTGCACCTCCGCTAACACTTTTTGCAGTGCTGTCGCATATTGAGAAATTCCTTCTTCTTCCCTTTGCAGTCTCGAGAAAAATTTGGCGCGGAGGTGTCCCACGCTACCAGTCTCGCCATAGATCCCTTCCAGGAACTTCACTAACTCCTTCATGGTACTACGGGTGAGTTCTGATTGTAGGCAGATATTTCTACGGGCTTCTTCCTCTAGGGCAGTTAAAGCGATATCCACTTCAAGGTCTGGGCTGATGTTATAAATCTTCAGGGTGCTTTGCAGCCGGGACAAAAATACAACATGAAAAATAGCCTCACCAAATCTTGTTAAATGACCAAAGCGCCAGCAGGATGCAGCAGGCTCCCATAGATAAAGGCTGGAGCAACACAGGTGCCCTCCACTGATGAAAACAGCCACCCTATCACAAAAATAGTGATGAAGGGGTTAACTATCTAGTGGACAAAAGCACACAAATAAGGCTTGCTTAAGACATAGGCATTATAAATAGGCTGCTATCCAGACACTATGCATTGCACTTTCCTGTGTGACTTATGTCCTAAGCAAGCCTTATTTGTGTGCTTTTGTCCACTAGACAGTTAACCCCTTCATCATCACTATTCCTGTGATAGGGTGCCTGTTTTAATCAGTGGAGGGCATCTGTGTTGCTCCAGCGTTTATCTATGGGAGCCTGCTGAATCCTGCTAGTGCTTTGGTCATCTAACAAGATTTGGTGAGGCTATTTTTCATGTTGTGCTTTTGCTAAAATTTTTTAGGATTTTTAAGTCCTTTTTATCCTTGTCTGTGAGCTTTGAATTGATATTCGCAATAAAATGGGACCCTTGACGTTGGGTTGCGAGCTTATCTGCTTTGGCCAAACTAGTAACCAATACCTCATTTGATGCATTTATCATATGCCTTATTTTTGCACTTTTTATCATTTTTTGCAGGATGCAGCTAGGCTCATTTTTGTTGGCTTGGTTTTCTATGTTATGCACATATAGTACTGAACAGCCTGCCTTCCATTATAGGCGTTATAAATAGGCTGCTATCCACACTCTATGCATTGCACTTTCCTGTGTGACTTATGTCCTAAGCAAGAATTATTTGTGTGCTTTTGTCCACTAGACAGTTAACCCCTTCATCATCACTATTTTTGTGATAGGGTGGCTGTTCTCATCAGTGGAGGGCACCTGTGTTGCTCCAGCCTTTATCTATGGGAGCCTGCAGCATCCTGCTAGTGATTTGGTCATTTAACGAGATTTGGTGAGGCTATTTTTCATGTTGTGTTTTTGCTAACATTTTTTAGGATTTTTAAATCCTTTTTATCCCTGTCTGTGAGCTTTTAATTTGCAGCCGGGACGCCCAATCGGACAGTGGCATATTATTGCCGTCAAACTTTGGTAGGACACTAAATATGGTGCCCATAGGGAGTGTCCTTGCAGGGGTTCCACCAATGCCCACAGCATCCCCATTAACATAAGCATTCCCGACATTGCTGTCTGCTGTCTCCATCTTGGTGACAGTACCCTGCTCGCAGCACCACTTGAAGCGATGGCCGGGGAACCACCACGGTGCAGGAAGAATATGGTACACAAAATGAGGTGCAAACAACAAAGGGTAAATTTATTGGAAGGCAAGGAATGAAGTGGATAAGGAAGGTGCAAACGGGTATGCAATGGCAAAAGATAGTTTACAAGAGTTTGTATTCTTTAGCTGGGACGTCAAATAGCACGGTGCTCCAAATATTACAGGATTGATATATTTCCCACAGGCAAATTCACACAATAAACAAAGAATGAGGCTACTCTATGTATTACCTCCCTGGCCTCTACTAAACAGGCCACACAGCTGCTGTGCTCTGTCTGTTGAAGCCTACACTATGCCCTGACATGTGCACAAACGGGAACAAACTCACGTCTGTCTGGCAGATCCGTTAAATGTGGTCTTCTCCTTGCTTCAGGGTCCTGGAGGTGCTCCTGGAAACTGTAAATTCCTTTCTCGGTCTCTTCGTGGCTTCTCAAAATAGCACAGGACAGCCACCTTTGCTACACCTGAAGAGTCTGTTCAATCTCACAAGTCCATTAAAGGGAATCTGTCACCCTAAATTGGCGTGATATTTAAATGATGGCAGTCAGGTCAGATGGGCGGTGTTTTGGGTACTTGCCTTAACATGTTGTTCGCCGCTGTCTCCATTATTTCTGGGAATTGTAGTCGTTGCCCTCCATATAACGCGCCTGCGCATTGCAATCTTGAATTGCGCACGCGCAATATGCTTTGCCCGCAGATTGCAATGCACAGGCGCGTTATATGGAGGGCAACGACTACAATTCCCAGAAATAATGGAGACAGCGGCGAACAACATGTAGTCAGATGAGCTCAAAATTAAACTTTTTAGTATCAACTTCATTCACCGTCTTTGGAGGAAGAAGAAAGATAAGTACAACCCCAAGAACACCATCTCAACCGTGAAGCATGTTGGGGGAAATATTATACTTTGGGGGTTCTTTTCTGCAAAGTGGACAGTACAGCTGCACTGTATTGATGGGAGGATGGATGGGGTCACATATTGCGATATTTTGGCCAACAACCTCTTTCCCTCAATAATAGCATTGAAGAGGGGTTATGGCTGGGTCTTCCAGCATGACAATGACCCAAAACACACAGCATTGCTTCTGTAAGAAGCATTTCAAGGTCATGGAGTGGCCCAACGAGTCTCCACTTCTGAACCCAATAGAAAATCTTTGGAAGCTGTTGAAACTCAATGTTGCCCAGCAATAGCCCCGAAACCTGAAAGATCTGGAGAAGATCTGTATGGAGGAGTGGGCCAAATCCCTTCTGCAGTGTGTGCAAACTTGGCCAAGAACTACAGGAAACGTCTGACCTCGGTAATTGCAAACAAAGATTTTTGTACCAAATATTAGATGTAAATACTTTTATGCCCAACGATGACTAAATATTTTTGGAGTGACACCTTTATTGGCTAACCAGAAAAAAAAATATGTTTGTAAGCTTTCTGAGTGCAGAGGCTCCTTCTTTAGGCAGTATTAAAATGAATTAATAAAGACACCAAAAATTATTCCATACATATTTGACCATAAAGCAACAAGATAATGAAACTCCGAAAGAAAGCTTTACATATGGCCAGGTATCAATTTAAAACAATTAATCTTTATTATTAACAACATATAAAAAACAGTAAACATGTAAGACAAAAAATACCACAGGTACAGACAAGTAGGTGGATAGCCCGGAGAAAGCAGTAGTCCTCACAGACTAATAAGTCTCCTGTATTAACATGTTTATGTATTAAATCTGTCATGTATTCATTGTATGTATGTTCCATTATGCATACATCATATTATGGTTACCATCTCATAAAAAAATAGATGTATCCTCAGTGTATCTTAAAGCAATATTTAGTAAAAAAAAGACCACTACAAAAACACCACATTACAATGGCCCCTATAATATAGCAGCAAGGTTGAAATAATAAGGTAAGGTATGCAGAGATGTCCAGTTTTGTGGCACAGTAAAGAAACCTATTAGGTAACCAGTTACAAAAGGGAGGCATAATTACCTGTGAACAGAAACCGGGGTCCACCACAACCGATGCGCGTTTAGCTTTGAAACGCTTCATCCAGGGGTCAAAGCGAAATGCACATCAGGTGTGGTGGGTAATTGTACCAGATGTCTATTTTCAGTAGGCCAGTGTTATGAATGTGCTAGAGATGGTTTCTGAGCAGAGGCTCCCTCTGGTGGTTACAGACAATACTGAACCTTTCAGCGAGGAGTGGCAATCTGGGTTCACTGACTGGTCTGATATAAGGGAGGTTCCCTCCCATGATGGTTGCCGGTGATCAATTGTTCTTGTCTCAACTGTGTTTCCTGGTTCATTTGGAAGTTTGCTGGAGTCTTGCCTGCATCTCCTGCTTTCAGATAAGATATTTTTTGCTTTTCTTTTTGTGCTTGCTTTTTGCATTGTTTTCTGCACTTTTGTGGAGGTCAGCCAGGTCCCCTCCTGGGGCCTGAGCTCCTCACAGTTTATCTGCAGCCACTGTTATTTGCTCATTTGCTTTTTCCTGTTTTTTCAGCGGCTGCGGCTTGGGTTTTGTTCACACTGAGATCTGATTTAGTGGGTGGTGAGATCGTGTGATCTCAGTATTTTTGTAATCAGAATTGTTGGATTTTTGCAGTCAGATAGTGTAGCTAGATAGTGTCCAGTATGGCTGTTAAATTTACCTTCCAGCATTTTTGTTCTTTTTTGGACATTACTGAGGTCCACAAAGAAAGCCAGCAGGGCACGTGTTGTGCAATGCTTCTATTCTGCTCCATGCACGAGTATAGCATTCTAATTCACATGTAGCTACTGAAAAAAATATTAAACAGCCTGCTGTATCCAACTTTGTTATTTAGTGCTGTGGTGATATGAAACTGTCTGCAGACCTAAGGCACACTAAAAAAAGTTATAATTTTTTCTGTTGCTATATGTGAAACAGCCTGCTGTGTCCCACGTTGTCATTTTGTGGCGGTGATATGAACCTCTCTGCAGAACTAATTCACATAAAAAAATTTTTTAATTTTTCAGTTGCAAAAAGTTAGACAACCCACCGTATCACACTTTGTCATTTGGTTGGGTTGAAATTAATCTGTAGAGGCCTGACCCATAGGCCACAAAAAATTCTTCTGTTATTAACGGCATACAGTAAGGGACCTGACTTTAAAATAGTTTGCAACATCTAGTATATTATAGAGGCCTGATCCATAGGCCACAAAAAGTCTTCTGTTCCTAAAGTCATACAGTAAGGGACCTGACTTTAAAATTGTTTGCAGCATAACTTTTTTGTCATGCAGGCCTCATCCACACTCAAACAATTCTTTTTTCTGTGACTAACACGATACAGCACGCCATATTTCAACTTTGAATTTACTGTTGCTGAAATTCAGCTGTTTGCAGAGGTGGTGCAGAGTTTAAAATCTAATTTTGGTTGCTAATACTGTGCTTCTATCACATTATCTGAGCAACATGACTGGGAAAAAGCGAGGCCGTGGTGACAGGGGAATTGGGCTTGGTGTTCAAGGTGTATGTGGGGTAGAGAAAAAAAGAGGAAATGTTCCAGCTCCTTAAAACTTGGAAATCCTTTATTTGACAATAATATTCTTCATAAAAACATCATTGATCTGGGACAGATCAGCAAGCAAGACAGATGACAAAGCGACGCGTTTCGATCACAAAAGTGTTCTTTGTGGGGTAGGTGGGTCAGGTCCTATGCAAAGACAACTGACAACTTATGTAACTGGACAGGCTACACCACGAAGTACTGTCCGAACAGCATCCTGACCCTCGTCATCAAACGTTAGCCCCTGAGGGGAGGTGATCCTGATGAGACTCAGATATCTGAGGCTCACGCGGACTGTACTGTGCTGTCAGGGCAAGAAGAAGAGGAGGGTGACTCCAAGGGCGAGGAATGTGATAACACAGAGGATGATGATGATGAGGTGTTAGATCCCAGTTGGTGTGAACATAGATTCACACAGCTGAGTGCATCATCTGAGGTAGACGAGGAGGTTACGTTGCGCCATCCATCACAGACACGTGATGATGTGGCCACGACGAGCGATGCATCCTCAGCCATAACTGTGCTTCTGTTACCGTGCCAACTATTGAGACGCAGGTCTTCAGCCGTAGAACCTCAGGTTTTTTACCCGCTCCAGTCACGCAGACTGGGAAGCTGCCTTCAGCTGTAACGGAAGCGAACATGTCTGCTATTTTTGACCGATCTTAGAGAACGAGCATACCACAAGTTTCTCAATCCACAGTAACATCTCCGCTTTCACCTCTCTCACAGTCTAGCAGTTTGCCCGGTTCACCATACTCCACCCTCTCTCAGCACTGCAGCCAGCCCACGTTTCCTCAGTTGTGGTCACGTAAAAGATTGCTTCCTCCTATGCATGACAATGCTAAGAGGTTTCATCCAAGACACACAAAAAAATCCATCATCTACAGTCAAGCTCTGAGATATATTCGGATCTGTTCAGACAGTAAAGACAGGGAACTACAGCTGCTATCTCTGAGGAATACATTCCTACAACAAGGATACCATCCACTGGTAATAGATGAACAGATCCACAGGGCTACAAGAATCCCAAGAAGCAACCTCCTGGATTACAAACTGAGAGAGGACAACAACAGGGTACCTCTTGTGGTCACATACAACCCCCACATGAGCATCCTAAGGAAAATTGGTGCTGATCTCCAACCCATATTCCACAGAGACCACAAATTGAAAGACATATTCCCAGAACTACCACTCCTCTCCTACAAACAGCCCCCTAACTTAAGGAATCTCCTTGTCAGAAGTGTCCTCTCGTCACCATCAGTGACTGGCACATTCCCATGTAACAACAAAAAATGCAAAACTTGTACCCACATATTACCAACAAATACAGTCCGTGTACCAAACACAAATCAGGACTATAAGGTCATGGGTTCCTTTTCATGTACATCCTCCAATGTGGTGTAGATGATACAATGTACAAGGTGCCCTGGAGCTATCTATATTGGGGAAACCATGCAAAAACTACAAACAAGGATGAATCTACACAGACATACGATCAGGAATGAAATGGACACACCTGTGGGAAAACATTTCTCTGGAACTGGACATTGTATGACAGACTTAAAAGTCTTAATACTAAAAGGTCATTTTAAGGATGACAGGGAGAGAAAAATATGGGAATTCAAACTTATTAGGATGTTCAATACTTTGACACTAGGACTCAACTTAACACCCGGTTTTATGGTCCACTACATAGACACAGTTCACACCTTCACCAGAAGGACTCCAGATAGCTAAGAACACATTCCCACTAGCTCTCCATTTGTAAGAAAATGCTAATTCGATTTCCTTTGCTTATCTTTTGAAGGCATCACACCTCCCAGGTCTTGAACAAATTTCCTACTATAGTAAGCATCTAATGTGTCTTTCTTATTATTCCAAATGTAATCTTGCCTGAAGAAGGAGCCTCTGCGCTCTGAAAGCTTGCTAACATATAATTTTCTGGTTAGCCAATAAAGGTATCACTTTAAGAATGCTCTTGTCATAATTGGACGGAGAAGTATTCACATCAATTTTTCTGGCTAACACGGTACCACAATATAATTTATTATTGTACATCAATGCTAAGAGGTTAAATTCCACCATTTCCAATTTGTTGGCCATGGAAATGCTGCCTTTCCGCCTGGTAGATACAGACGGTTTCTGAAAGCTGAAGGCCATTGCAGTCCCCCAGTAGCAATTGCCCAGTCGCCATTACTTTGCTAAGAAAGCTGTGCCTGCGCTACACCAGCATGTCACAGACAACATCACCCGTTCCTTGACAAAATCTCTGTCTGCCAGGGTGCATTTCACCATAGACACTTGGATGCGTAAGCATGGCCAAGGGCGTTACATCTCGCTGACTGGGCACTGGGTGACTCTGGTGGCTGTGGGGACAGGCACTGCTCCATAAGTCTTGGAATCCTCAAGACTTGCAGGAAAAACCTCTACATTTAACACTTCCTCCACTGCTTCTGCCTCCTCCATCTCCTCTAGGGCTTCACCTGCACCCTCAACCTCTGCAAGAACGAGACACACGTTCCAACAGTGCAGTGCGAACCCCCACCACCTCCGTACTGCGCAGCCAGGGCTCCCCGCAATCAGACAGTCTTAAAATTGATATGCCTTGGAGATCGTAGTCATACAGCTGAAGAGTTGTGGACAGCTCTACAGGCTGAATTTGATCAATAGCTGTCTCCCCTGAACCTGCATCTAGGGAAGGCTGTGTCTGATAACTGTGCGAGCCTGTTGGTGGCCCTACGGCGAGGCAAGCTCACACATGTGCCTTGCATGCCTCACGTACTCAACCTGGTGGTACAGAGATTTCTCCACCACTATCCTGGCCTGGGTAACCTGCTCCAGAAAGCACGTAAGCTGTGTGCTCATTTCCGCCCCTCTGGTCATCAACTTGCAACGATACAGTGGTCTTTGTCCATGCCAGTTAACAGGTTGATATGTGATGTGCCAACACAGTGGAATTCCACTGTGCCCATGTTGCAGCGACTGTGTAAGCAGCAACGAGCCCTGACGCAGTATGTCATGTTGTATAGCCTGGGCTAATGCAGTACGGATGTGGTGAATATCACGTTTAAAGAGTGGGCACAGATTAAGGACCTTTGCACCCCTCTGCACAGTTCTGGAATGGCTACTAAGATGGTCATCAGCATCACTATTCCGGTCATATATATGCTGGAGTAGACTTTGAATAGCCTGCGGGAGGGTATGGTGGTCCCAGAAGAAGAGAAGGAAGCAGAGAAGCAGAGGAAGAGGATGCAGAAGGGATAATATTGTCTCTAAGTTCAAGACTGTGGTCACACAGGCGGGTGCCAAGGGAGGGTGGATTACTGTGATCGACGGGGGCTGGTGATAACAGACAAACTGTTATGCAAGGTGCAGGATCAGAGGAACAAATGGAGGAGGAAGAGGTGATGGGCGAGCAACTGTCAGATGAAGAGGATAATCCTCTTCTCTCCGTTGTTGGTGGTTGGCGGGAGGGGATGGAGGTAACGAGCCTCATTATTACCCAGCCACCAACACAGCACGGGCTTGGACCTCATGGTAGAGCTCAACATATGAGTGCCTTCTTGCTTCACTAACTGCAACATGATCCCCGTATAGTTATGATTAGGAATAATGCTGATTACTGCGTTGCCACTTTGTTAGATCTACGTTATAAAACCAAATTTTGCCAGATCATTCCTGCCCCAGAAAGGAACCCGCGAATGCTGGAGTATTGAAACACACTTTTACACAACCTTAAGAGATCTTTTCCCCAAGACAGCAGTGAAGCACACAGTTGGCATTGCAGTTGTAGACTTCCAACCTCCGGCACATCAATTCGTCAATGCCAAAACATTAGCAGCAGCAGCAGTGGAGGAAGTGGAAGAAGCAACTTCTGTGAGTCCTTTGACACTTTTTTAGACCAACTCGTGCAACAGCACAACAAAGTCCAAGTCTTACATGTGGTAAACGAATGGAGAGGATGGTGCAGGAGTATCTAGAACTAAATATAAATACCATCAGGGAGGGTTTGCACCCTTTCACATTTTGGGCTTCCAAAATTGAGGAGTGCCCTGAGCTCGCCTCACACGCCTTGGAGGTTTTATCGTGCCCGGCAGCCAGCGTCCTCTCAGAACGTATCTTCAGTGCTGCTGCTGGGGTCCTGACGGATATGTTTGACACCGCACCACAATTGTGGGTTACCAGGGCTA
>VIAB01023678.1:24401-37970 GCA_009801035.1 Oophaga pumilio | reverse complement strand
AGCATGCAAAGAACATTATACCTTCTGTTAAACATGGAGGAGGCTCAGGCTGCATCTGGCAAAGTGTGCCTTGAATCTAGGCAGGGTACAATGAAATCTCAAGAATATCAAGGCTTTCTGGAACGAAATGTGCTGCCTGGTGTCATAAAGCTTGGTCTGAGTCGCATCATGGGTCATCCAACACGATAATGGCCCAAAACATACAACTAAAAACATCAAAGAATGGCTAAGAATAAAACATTAGACTCTTCTGAAGTGGCTTCTATGAGCCCTGATCTAAATTATTTTTAGCATCTCTGGAGAGAGCTGAAAAATGCAATCTGGAGAAGGCACCTTCACACCTGAGCTTAAGCAGTTTGCTCATGAGGAGTGAGCCAAAATTACTGTGGGCTGGTGCAGAAGTCTAGTTGAGAGTTGCAGAAATCATTTGTTTACAGAGTGATTGACCTAAAAGTTTGTGCAACAAAATGTTATGGGTTTCATCATTTTTGTCCATGCCATTTTCACTAGTTTTTTTTTCTGTTGAACCAACTTTCAAAAGCAATGTCTGATTTTCATTGGTTGATATTCAATACATTTACTTTATCTAGCAATAAACCATAGGTTTAAATCCTCAGGGAGGAGCCAAGACTTTGAGTGTGCTTGTGGCTTTGCAGCTGATGCTCTATCATGAGTCTAATGAGACGGGTTCTAAAGAAAGTCACCAAATACACAGCTGTAGGTATAAGCAATGCATTCCTTTCCCATCTTTGTTTCATTGTCATGCAATGATGTGAAATCTGGTTCAAGCGTCATTAGTGCCCACTATATGGTGAGTGCATTATGCATTTTGGAGGAAATTCCAAGAAGCTCTCCTAATGTGAAACTACACACTCAAACCATTCCAGCAAAATCTGAACTCCAAAACGGTGCTTCTGCTTCTTCCCTTCTGAGCTTTGCACTGTTCTTCAATATTAGTTTTCTACTAAATATGGGGTATTGACGTACTCAGTAGAAATTGTGCAGCAAATTGTACTGTTCAATTTCTCCTATTATCCCTTTAGAAAATTAAAAAACTTGGTGCCAAAGCACTAATTTTGAGACAAAAATGCTAATTTTCCATTAACTCAGCCTAATGTTATACAATTGGGTGAATCGCTTTAAGATTAAAAATGTTCACTACACCCCTAGATGAATTGCTTGAAGTGTAGTTTCCAAAATAGGCTCATTTTTGGGGGGTTTCTGCTGTTTTGGCATGTCAGGGGCTCTTCAAATGTGACATGGCATCCGAATACTATTACAGCCAAAATTGAGCTTCAGAATTCTGTTGGTGCATGCCGAAACAGTAGTTTTTCACCACATATGGTGTATGTATCAGTGTACTCAGGAGAAATTATACAATAAATTGTATGGTCCACTTTCTTCTTTTACCCTTACAAGAATGAAAAATTTGGGGCAAAATCAACATTTTTGCAGGAAAAATGCATTTTTTTGATTTTCATGGCTCAATGTTATAAAATTGTGTGAACATCTGTGGGTTCAAGGTGCTCAAGACACTTATAGATAAGTTCCCTGAGGGGTGTAGTTTCCAAATTGGGGTCACTTTTGGGGGTTTTCCACTGTTTAGGGACCTCAGAGTCTCTACAAACATGACATGACGTCCCCTATCGATTCCAGCTAATTTTGCATTTCAAAAGTGAAATGATTCTGCTTGCCTTTCTAGCCCTCAAACAGTAGTTTTCTCCCACATATGGGGTATCGGCATACTCATAAGAAATTGGACAACTAACTATAATGGCCATTTTCTCCTGCTACTTTTGTAAAAATGCAAAATTTGGGGCAAAATCAATATTTTTGTGAGAAAAATTACTATAAGAAAACACCTGACCATAGGATGCACCTAGGTTTTAGAGAAGGAAAAAAGAAAACAATTTATGCATAAAATGTGGTCATGACACACTGTTATAGGGGGGTTCTGCTGCTGACAGTTATAGGGGTAATGTCCCCCAATTCTGTACTAATATTTCCCATCCTGGTATATATATGTCCCCATCCTGTTATACAGGCCCCATCCAAGTATACATGGCTCTGCCATCCAGGTATACATGACCCCTATTCCTGGTATACATGGCCCCCATCCTATCCTAATTTACATAGTCCACTACCACCATCCTGGTATATATGGTGTCCCCATCCCCATATAGGTTTACATGGACCCCATCATAGTATATATGGCCCCCATCATGCTGCACACATAAAAAATAAACGATTCTACTTACTTTTACTCCATTGCCTAACAGCGCGTCGTCCTGTTTTGATGCCAGCAGATGATTTCAGGGTGCAAGCAGCACATGACGTCACTGCCAAGCACCACCGCATGCTGAGGTCAGCTGCTGGAATATTCATTGGGAGTGGAGAGCAGTGAATATTCATTCAATTTAATAGCGGGCACACATGATCGCCCATCTGTTGCAGGAAGTCAGCGACTGCAGCTAACAGTGTGAACCCTATTAAAAAAAATTAATATTCACTGCTCTCCACTCCCACAGTCCCAATCACCACTCAGTACTGGCTTCTGTGCATAGAGGTGGGAGGGACTATTGGTTTGTGGGGCAGTGAATACTAATTTTCTTTAACAGCGGGCACACTTGTTAGCTGCAGCCACTGGCTCCTGCCTACTGTGACCCACTAATCCATTGCTGCTGCTGTAAGCAGGTTGTGGGATGCAGTGACAGGCAGGAGGCAGAGCAATGGTTAACAATTTGCAACAATTTAATAGAACAGATTTTTCACTCTTTGCAGGGAGGTAAACAGTTAAAAAGTAAATGATAGAAGTACTAAAAGTAAAACAAGAGTAGTCCAATGAAAGAACTTATCGTGTCCTGTATGATCCTTTGCAACAGATGATCCCACAGGGGTTATAGAACCAGAAGAGTCCAGTAGAATGTCCACAGATGAGGTCCTTCAAATGGTGGTCAATCTTCTGGAGGCAGCGGTCAGTCTCCGGTACCTTCCACTGAGCCCCTAGTCCATAAATAAGTGCGGCCGGAGCAAACAAGGCCGCAGCACTCCCAGAGTCAAACGGAAATAGGCCTGAGGAAAGTGGCAGGGAAGGCCGCAAGAGCCTGTCCGGGACCCGCCTCTCCCTCCTTAGCATGTGCGTTGTACTCACAGTCAGGGCATGGCACCTCTCTGCACAGTGGTCCCACTGCTAACGGCAGGGACCAAACAATGTGGCCTATCGATGCGCCGGCTCTCGGGGAACAAAACATGCTGCTTACCTAGCTGCGTGCTACTGCTGGTTGGCGCCAAATTGCCTGCTCCTGCGCGCGCTTTTGCTTTTATCTTACCCCGCCTCCCCGGGTCATGAGGTTTGTCCGGCTTCTTATTTCTTCCCCCAGACAACAGGGGAGGCAGCCTTAACAGTTCCGGACCTGGCGCGGCACAGATACCCGCAGCCCAGTCTTCTTCCTTACACTGCTCCTCCATCCACAGTCACAGCCAAATAAGGTAGGTCCAGATTATAAGATGCTAGCCCACTTTCCTCAAAAATTTCGCTACAAAAAGTGCGTCTTTTTTTCCTTCCATATTTCTTTAATTTCTGTGAAGCACCTGAAGAATTATTAAACTTCTTGAATGTGGTTTTGAGTACTTTGAGGGGTGAAGTTTTTAAAATGGTGCCACGTTTGGGTATTTTCTGTCATATAGGCCCCCCAGAGTCACTTCAAATGTGATGGGATCCTTACAAAAATATTTTTTTTCGATTTTGGTGGAATGTTGAGAAATTGCTGATCAACTTTTAACCCGTCTAACTTCCTAACAAGAAAAAATTATGTTTCAAAAATTGTGCTGATGTAAAGTAGACATGTGTGAAATGTTATTTATTAACTATTTTGTGTGATATAATTATCTAATTTAAGGGCATAAAAATTAAAAGTTTCAAAATTGCTAAATTTTAGCCAAAATTCTCATATCTCAGAATCACTGGGATATGTTGAAGCATTCCAGAGTTACTACTATACAAAATTACGCTGTTCATAATTGTAAAATTTGGCCTGGTCAGGAAGGTTAAACCAGGTTTGGGGGTGAAGGGGTTAAAGTTTAGAAGCAGGTAAAGAAATATTCAGATTCCCCATTACAGCTGATAAAGCCTTTGCAAAGACAAGCTCTGGAGATGTAAGCTTAGCTTAGGTCTTGCTTACAGAGGGGACCCACACTTTGTCCTTGCAAATATGCTCATTGATGTATGTGCCCACCGCTGTATAAAATCCTATAAACGCTTCTAATTCAGGTATTCAATACCCAATGACAGGTTAAATCAGGAAAGATATACAAAATAAAATCGTTTTTCTTTTATTAAGATGTGATCTTTTTCTATTTATAATCAGAAGATGACACCCAGACATTTTAGATGAATATTTGTTTAAAAAGTTGCAAAAAAATCATAAGCAACTAAATTATATTTTCAATGTCAGTAATGTAATGAGATGACATTTGTGATATCATCAGTGTGTATCCTCTGGATTGCAGATGTCAGTTTCACATTCATACTTTACTTAAACTGTCTTTGCCATGTACTTTAAAGCCTGACATCAACGATCATCTTGTCAAGATAATTGAATGACTGAACCTGAAATAGAACGACCCCAGAAAATGATGTGCTAAAATAAACATGAATCATTGAGACATAAGAAGTTAAATAACAAAGCCTGGCAATCAATGTTACATAAACAACGAACATTATGTAAAATAATATGTTACTGTTGGTATGGAAATAGCCATTATCATATGGAGCAAGTGGTTCTCAGACCAGGAAGGAGCTAACGGTGGCATTCAATGTGCACAGTACTCTCCGGAGATCTCATGCGCGCAGTTCATGCTAGACAGCCCAGGAATTTACAGGAACTGGAGGCTTTTTGCCAAGAAGAGTGGACAGCTTTACCATCTGAGAAAATAAAGAACCTCATCCACAACTACCACAAAAGACTTCAAGCTGTCATTGATGTTAGAAGGGGGAATACACGGTATTAAGAAATGGGGTATGTCAACTTTTGATCAGGGACATTTGGATGTTTTGGGCTGTCATTAGGATTTAAAAAGACAAAAAATGGCTTCACCCAACCACTAACCATGAGTGGAGAAAAAGTTTTGGTGTTATCATTCATATTCTCTGCAAAAAGGCCAAGAAAGCAAAAATTCTGCCGGGTATGTAAGCTTTTGAGCACAACTGTATGTTTCTGTTTTCTTTGGGTTACAGATAAAGAATGCAAAATGTAGTTGTATATGTTTCTGTGGTCTACTTTTTACCTTTTATAGATTGTACTATTGTATATTCAACTTTTATATGATAAAGCAAGGCTTTTGTTACTACCATGCACAATTTGCTTGATTTTTACAGATTTTCTCAAGAAATTCCAGTTGCAGTTACTGCTTAGTAGTATTTTTTTTTGTAAATTTATAAAATTTTCCCTTCAATGGGTGTTCGATATATTGGTTGCCACAAAGACAAATTGAGCAATCTATCATTAACTACTTTTGGACCATCCATATCTGATAAACATCCGGGCAGTTGTGGAGCTATGGCATCGTGGAGCTAGCTGTCAGACACAGACAAACTTCCCATAGAGAAGGCAGAGATGGTTTATTACGGTATTTGACTTCTCAGTTGCTGTATTGACAGCTCTAAAAAAAATGCTATGATTACAGCACTATGAAGTGCTACAGGCACGTTCTCCTCTAGATCCAGCTGTCATGTGATTGCTGGATTTAGGGAGCGAGCAGTAACTAATGGGTCCTAGGAAACTCAGGAGGCTCTGCTATGCAGCCAGGAGGCTGAATTTCCTCTGTAACTATGGCTAATATATCAGCCTTTGTTACAGGGTAAATCAGGTAAAAAAAAAGTATTTAAATGTTGAAATGCTCCCCTATCGTTTTTATTACCTTATTGTTGGCATAATTTGTGAAATAAATGAAAAGTAAATAGCAGGGAGAAAGAAAAAAAGCCTCCGCCAATCAAAATTACTGTTACTATCCCTAAGATAAAATGTATCCTATATATAAAAATATATCCCAAAAAGCAGGAAATATAATGAAGTATAAACTTTGCTCACCTATTCAATACTCCGGCACTGCCTATCCAGTAGTCCTCAGCAGTCCTGCAGTGGCCACATGCCATGCATTATTCGCTCAATCGCTGCCTGCAGCCAATCACTGGCTACAGTGTTCATAGGCTGTGTATATACAGTAAACACCACTGGTGAGGCCTGTGATTGGCTTCTGCATTCATATAAATGATGTTTATGATGAAAATTGCTACAGGACCAGCATGAGCTGCATGGCTATAACAGGGAGGGATGGATGAATAAGTAATTAATGGTTATTTTATTAATTTAATACATTTCCTGCTATTAGCCCAGTTTTTAAATTTCTAGTACAGCCCATTTAACAATGTGAGAAATTATTGCGCAGTGTGATTATATAGGTGATATGACAGGAGTAAACTACACTTATTCAATGTTTGCATGACGTGAGTGATCGGAAAGCATCATACAGTCAGAGGGCCACAAGACATCAGGTTTTCAAATTTTCTACTGACCACATCAGTGCATTTGTGCCAAACGGCGTATTTACCATTAGCAACTGGATTCAGACAGTGGCAATTAACCTTGCTGTCTGCAGACCATGATCCATGTTTGTTTTCTCCAGAGTTGCCATTTTTGTAATGATACAAAGGGGTGGAGCCCTAGTCTATACAAACTTCGATCTGTAGGACTTTGCCAGAAAAATACGAGGAGAATGTCATGAATAAAGAAACCCAGACTTAACTCTTTTACCACCTTGGGTTTTTCAACTTTTGCGTTTTCATTTTTTGCTCCCTTTCTTCCCAGAGCCATAACTTTTTTATTTTTCCATCAATATTTGAGGGCTTGTTTTTGTGGGACAAGTTGTACTTTTGAACAACACCATTGATTTTACCATATAAGGTAATGGAAAACGGGAACAAAAACAAAATGTAAAGTCAAAATTTATTTATTTTTTACCATGTTCACTAAATGCTAAAACGAACATGCCATGATGATTCTACAGGTCATTACAGGTTTGTAGATACCAAACATGTTTAGGTTGTTTTTCATTTAGGTGGTTCAAAAAAAAATACATAGTTTGAAAAAAAAAATGACGCCATTTTCCAAGACCCGTAGCGTCTCCATTTCTTGGGATCTGGGGCCGGGTGAGAGCTTATTTTTTGTGTGCTGAGCTGACATTTTTATTGATACCATTTTGGGATAGATATGATGTTTTAATCGTCCGTTATTGCATTTTATTACAATATCGCGGTGACAAAAAAACCCGGAAATCTGGCCTTTTCATTTTTTTCTCATTATACCATTCACGGGGTGGTCGGGTAATTTTAACTTTTTTTATATTTTTTAAAACTTTTTTTAAAACTTTTTACATGCTTCAGTTGAAGCTGCGATCTGTTTATGCTACACATAGCAGGGCTTTTTGTAGCAAAAAATGCTCATCTGCTGTGAGTGCTGGCCACGGGGCGGCGCTAAAAGCAGTTTGGCAATGACAACCACAGGGGTCTCCTGCAGACCCCGGGTTGTCATGCCAACCCATCAGCGCCCCGCGATCATGTGACAGGAGCACCGATGGTCTGAGCTAATGACGCGCCTCCAGTTTGCGTGAGTTAAATGCCGCTGACCGCTGCATTTAACAAGTTAACAGCTGTAGGTAAATCGCGATTCCACCTACAGTTGTTAACGACACATGTCAGCTGATGGAATCAGCTGTCATGTGCCAGAAAATGTGCGGGCTCAGCATTGGGGCCCGCATCAAAGAGGAAGAGGCGACCTATGACGTAAGGTGTTAAGGGGTTAAACTTATCAAATGAAAATCCTTATTCTAAAACAGATATCACATTTAAAAAAATAAACAAACTTCTAAAGAATTCATTAAAAAATCATTATTTAAAGGCATTGGTATGCAAATTTATGACTTTCTTTTGAAAGCCTCTGTCAGGCAGTTGGATCGAAAGTATCTAATACATTATGTCTCTCTATAGCTCAGGAGATTATCTTTCTTACCTGAACAGCGTGATCTCACAAATTATCGCAACATCTTCTAGCTTAGAACAGAGAGATAACTTTCAGTACTGTGGAGTGTTCTCACACGGATTAGAGCAGGGAGCAGTGTGACATCCAGGCAGATTGGAGCATGGTGGAGCGGAAGTGAAAACTTTTCTAATAAAGTAAAATCTGCTTTCTGTCCTTGCTGCACATGCTCATTTATATATAAATTTGAACAGCATTATTGCTATATAGTGTATAGTTATAAAAATGATGGTACTTGGCGAATAAATAAATGAATTGACCAATTCATGAGAACCCACCAGCCGCAACATGGCGACCTTTCTTTGATTGAACTACCACCTAATATGTATCAAACATGCCTCTCCTGGGTGAAAAGCCTACAAATTTAAAAGGCAGGTAGGATACAGCACTAATTATAAAAAAATGCCTTAGGTACACGTTGTCAGGGCTGGTGAGCTCACATGAATAGGCCAATTTATGTGCTAAGTACCTTAATCTTTATAAAAATATTCTATATAGCAGTAATACAGTTCAAATTTTATAGATTCAATGCTTGAATTCCCTAGCACTGCTACAACAATCATGCATCTTTCCTTAGCACTTTACAAACTCTGCTTCATCATTGTGCCAACTCTGCTACATCGTGATAACATCTCTGCTATATTATGGTATACAATTCTGCTTCATCAGTTGCACTGGTTCCAACTTTCCTACACCAATTTGACATGGTTTTAATTCTGCTTTATCAGATGTTGTTGTTACATCTCTGCTACATCAATTTCCAAAGTTCCAGTTGCTGATGTTCCAGATTTGCTACATCTGCTCCATTGTTGAAATTTGTCCACTTTGATGTGCCAGAGCCAACTATCCATGCTGCATAATGTCTAGTCTTCTGGATGAAGTTAATCAAGGATTACCCCTCACCAAGTGAGATAAAACACTGGATTTTTATTAATTTCATAGTGGTAGCATTTATTTCAATATTTCTGCTTTTTGGATTATCTGATGTATTTTTTCATTTCTATTCTATCTTATCTGTATTAGACTTGACTTGCAAAATACATTTGTACACTACTAAAAGAAAAACACCACATTATGGCATACTTGCCACCATCATACTTGCCACTGACCACAAAACCGTTCTGTACAGTGAAAAAATAATAGTGCTATACAGTGCTAAGTATTACTGTTATACTGAGACTAAATACCACAGTTATCACTAATGTGAGAAACAACTAAGGAACATCTGTGTTGGGATAAGTTGACCAACATCCATAAGTAATATAAATGCTGTTTTAGATATATCCAGTGTGAGACAGTGAACGGGTGCGTACTGGACGGGGTGTATATCTCGCCCAGGTTTCTTAGCTGGGTGGCATAAGGAATATGTAGTACGTTCACTCCACTCCCCATCCAGTACAGGCTTGCAGCTCAACCCTGAGTACACACAGCTGCCTAATTAAGCAGCCAGAAATAGGTGCTAGAGTTACACAGAAAGAGCTCTCAGTCTGAATCTGGCTTAAGACGCTGCTGGAGTCTCCTGGAAGCCAAGTTCTGGTAATTATAAACCTGTGTTGTTGTGGCCAGGCTGTTAGAGTCTAGACCACGGTAGTGAGGGAACTAACTGTGTCTAGTTAGCAGCCGGCCAGGCTTAGGATTTTGTTTTATGGTTTTGTTTTATGTTTGTTGCTGTGGACTTTAATAAAAGCTGGTTGACGCCAGTTTGCACTAGTGCTGCTGTCGGTGATTGGACTCTTTATGCCACTCCATCTACCCGAGACGGCGATCCCAGAGCTATATACCCCCTGAACTGGTTACGATTGGTGCTCGAATGCGGGCAGCACAGTGGCTAAAACAGCAGCAAAGAAAAATAATCTGTCAAAGCAGCCTTAAAGAGACAGTAGCCCTAATAGTGTCTGCACAGCAAAGCTGAACTGGCTGTGGTAAAGACTGTGGAGTGAGTATGTCCTGGGTAAAGGCTGCCGTTGCCGGGACGGACAAGTCTGACAGTATGGAGGAGCTTCTTAAATATATGGCAAGAGCTAGTGTGCAACAGCAGGAGACTAACTGACTATTAATGGAGCAGGTTGCAGCACTACGCCAGGCTCTCAGCACCTCGTCCCAGAGTGATGACGCAAGGTCACCTGCATTGTCCGCGGTAAAGAAGGCGGTAAAACAGACTCTGCAAAAGATGACGCCTCATGATGATGTGGAGGCTTATTTAGCCATATTTGAAAGACTGGCAGAGAAGGAGAATCTGCCACCATCTGAATGGGCCATGGTGTTCGCACCCTATCTGACTGAGGAACCTCAAAAGGCCTATTTTGACCTTAGCAAGCAGGACAGCAGAGACTATGCCAAGTTGAAAGCGGAGATTCTTGCCCGCCTGGGGGTTACGGTTGCAGTCCGTGCCAGGAGAGTCCATTACTGGAGATACAGTTGGGACAAGCCTGCTCGCTCACAAATGTATGACCTGATTTCTCTAGTAAAGAAGTGGCTGGAGCCTAATGTCAGCACCCCGGCCCAAATGGTCGAGAAGGTAGTGGTGGACCGGTACATCTGGGCCCTTCCTCCTGAGATGCAGCTCTGGGTCGGACAGGGAGACCCCAAAGACGCCAATCAACTGGTCAGCCTGATTGAGAGGTACTCCGCCACCAAAGACTACCTCCGTGACCAGCCGTCCGAGCGGTCATCACTTCGGAGTTCCCGGCCTCCGACATCTCCCGATAAGAGGGTTCCAGCTGGTGGGGCCAGGGGGACTGCTGATAGACGGGGTCAGCCCCGAGGGGACATGTGTGAGGCAAGGACCAATGCTTCCCTGTCGGGAATTCCCAGGCCTAGAAAGGTCTCCACGTCTGAACCACCTGACCTGAGACAGTGTTGGAGATGCCGTGAAAGGGGTCATATTTCAGCCAACTGTCCACTAGTGGGGGAACCTATGGACTGTGATGCTGGAAGGTCTCTCTCTCTCCTCGCGGAACCAGTGTGCGTGGCCACCCCAACCGAGAAGAATGGCCCCCAGGTGTCCCAGGTGGTTATAAATGGCTGCCCCGTACAAGCCCTCCTAGACTCAGGGAGTCGAGCGCCGTCCTATGCTAACCTTTTCCTGGGGTTGTGGGAGAGGGATCTCTTCCTGTCTGACAAATTGGGGTCAATTGGGCGTGTCCTTTTTTGGGCACGCTACATTGACGATATCTTCTTTGTCTGGCAGGGCACCTCCATCGACCTTCTGCAATTTATATCAGTTTTGAACGGCAATGATATGAACATACGTCTTACCCCGGTGTGGGATAAGGATAATATTGACTTCCTGGATGTGACCATTCGAAGAGACAATGCGGGTATGATTAAGACAGATATTTTTCGAAAAACAACTGCCACTAATGTTTTGTTACATGCGTCATCATGTCACCCACAACACATGATCAGGGCCATTCCTGTGGGGCAGTTTCTCCGATTGCGGAGGATATGTTCGACTGATGAGGATTTCAAAATTTGAGCAGATGAGCTGAAAACTCGCTTTCTTGCCCGTGGGTACTCTAGACGTTCACTCAAAAAGGCGTACCATCGCGCCAAATATTCTAATCGTAATGATCTCCTATATGGGACTCATATACATGATAAACAGGGCGTGTCTAGGTTTGTGACTACCTACCATCCTCAGCATAAACTTGTACGAGCAGCCCTTGAAAAAGCGTGGCCAATCTTGAAGGTGGATCCTATCATCAAAAAATTCCTGCCGGATCGCCCTATGGTTGCGTTCCGTAGGGCACGGAATTTGCGTGATATTCTAGTTAAGAGCCATTATTCATACTCATCTATGCCCACTTTCTTGGATAGGTTCACAATGGTTGGTGGATGCGTTCCGTGCGGGAAGTGTGTCGCCTGCCCCAATATCGAACGCAGCACATCTTTTTTCAGTGCCGATGGCCTGAGAGAGTATAAAATCAAACAGCGTATAACATGTGTATCACGTTATGTGATTTACTATGCCACGTGTCCGTGTGGTCTCATTTATGTGGGATTAACGACAAGACAACTTAAAGTACGCGTTCGTGAACACGTCTTGGGGATCCAGGCGGCCTCTTCCTGCACGGATACATCCACCCTCAAGACGTTGCCGCTTCATTTTTTTGACGTTCATCAATGTGATAGTACTCAGCTTAGAATACGTGGCATCGATTTGCTCAACATTAATATTAGGGGTGGCAATTTCACTAAGAGGCTGGGCCAACTAGAATCCAAATGGATCTGGACGCTTGATACCATATGCCCAAAAGGCCTCAATGAGAATATATCTTTTGCCCCATTTCTATGATCACCTTTCCTTGCTCATTTAGATATACATACTGGTGTCCGCATTGTTTTTATGATGTTTTAACAATTGTTTTATTCTATTGTAGTTTTCAGTTTTCAGTTATCATCTGGTGATTTTCATGAGAAGTGACATCGCTGAATTCATGAATGCTACTATCAACACATCCTTTTCAGAGATTGAACACGACTTTTCAGTCATTATGATGCTTATTGCACTTTGACCAAGTGATATATTTATGTTCCATTCTTTCATCTTCATTATTATATTATATATAATGTGTTCATGATTACATCTGATCCTGCTGCTTGTTATGCCTTTTGCCGTTTGTTATGTTGTTTGTGCATTCATTTGGTAAGGGAGATGTGGTTCTGATATACCATCTACTTGTAACGATAGATATATTTGAGAGATATATATAGAGGTGATTACTATCTATGTGTTCATATTATGGCACTATTCTCTATATGTATATACCTTTATGGTCGTTGCCCTCTGTATAAATGGCTGCAGGCTGTATGTGTTCGGTATGTGCATGCGCTCGCTTCCCCTGCCTCATGACTTGCGTTCCTCCCTCTGGATGTCCATCTTCCGGTCACGTGGGGCCCCACGTATTTCCGGTGATGGCGTCCATGGCGGGCGCGCGTCCTGTAGGTGGGGGGAAGGCATCGTATGCGGCGCCGTTAGCAGCAGGTAATGAGTTTGGGATTAATTGCATATGTGCGGTATATGATTAATGACGTGATGTCACTAGGTGGCACTATTAAGGCTACTATATAAGAGAGTATTATCAGTGCCACAAGTAAGCCCCCTGAGGAAGGAGTGAGGCTCCGAAACGCGCGTTGGGGTGGGCTGGTGGTCCATTTCTATCTCATCATTTCAGGTACATTTCATCCATGTCTGGTCTTATGATATGTTTATGGGCTATTTAGCATTATGATGTGTGCATTATCATGCTGTGACTATGACAGTGTTTATTCTATGGTATTCACTGATGGATAGATAGACCCCTGTCCCTTGATTAGCATTCTGTGCTTACACCAGTGTGGCTATCAGCTTTCTCATGCACCATATACCTGTTTTTGTTTGTTGTTTCACGTTTACTGAATAAAAGTTATTTTATCTTCATTTCACTGCCTATCCTCTTCATTGTGTATGTGCTTAGCAATTGCAGTGTTTCAT
>VIAB01023677.1:4544-17268 GCA_009801035.1 Oophaga pumilio | reverse complement strand
CTCTCCCCATAATACCCCATCCTCTCACATACACCCTCAGTGCCCTGTCTCCTCTCCCTACAATACCCCCATCCTCTCACATACACCCTCAGTGCCCTGTCTCCTCTCCCCATAATACCCCATCCTCTCACATACACCCCCACTGCCCTAGCCCCCACAGTACCCCCATTCAACCCACAGTGATCATGAGATGCCCAAAATGAATCTATTCAATTCCAGCCCCACTTACCGATGAAGTTTGCAGCCACAGTGAGGCAGGACCAGGAAGTGTCCAGTTAATGCATGGAGGCCTGAGGGCACTAGGACCCAGCGTGCCTGAGCCCATCAGAGTCTGCACATAGAGAAAGGAACTGCAGCTGCTGCGGCCAGGAAGGAGCTTCTCAGGAGAGACAGCATTGCACACTGCAGGGAGTCTCTGGCTCTGCAACCGGCCGCTGTGCCGTCTGTCAGACAGGGGAGCCGGCGTTGTGCTGCTCTCTCCCTGCACCTCAGACACGGCCTCATGACATAAGTGGCCGTCTCCCAGTGGGCCCCTGCATGTGACGGGGCCCGGGGCAATGGCCCCCCTCTGCCCCCCCCAGTTGCTACGCTACTGGGTAGTCCCTAAAATAGTATGCAAGAGCACATCGGATGGTCCATGGTCAGGTCTACATATACTGTATGTTATAGCATATCTGCTAAACTCGGCAATTTGAGAAGGACCTGATGACTTTCTTATATGTATGTGGTTCTCTTGACTCTCTCAACAAGTGATTTAAGTGGAAAGAAATATCTTTGAAATTCAATATATACAATCTGATTCTTTCATTCTTAAAGAAGATAGCCATTGGTAGAAATGTCCGCAGTAGTAACCTCCCATCTCTGTATTGAGAGTGTACATTCAGCTATTGAAGGTAGATGAATATGTTTATAAATTGAATTGTTCTTTGGGTATTAACTTTTATTTAGAGATACCACCTAGTGATAAGTTTAATGTCCTGCATTTGAGAGGGAGCAAATGTTAATTTCTTGGGATATTGTTACCAAGTATTAATTTTGCTTGCAGCACCACCACCCGACAAATTAAATACACCTGCCAAGTCATCAAAAAGTTTGGCATTCCATGATTTTATATACAAGGTTATATGTATTAAAATATAAAGACCATCCCAAATTTTAAACAGAATGCTGAAAATACAAATATGCTCAGCAGCGTTCAAATCACAGGCAGTCGGCAAAATCCAAACCACTGCTGAGAGGGGAAGAAATTAGAGATGAGCAGACCCATGGAAGTTACAGTTCTGGTACCTGACCCAAACTTTAGTCCAAAGTTAAGTTCCAGTACCAGAACTGTACACAAACTAGAACCAGAACCCAAACCCTATCGAAAACAATGGAGACCAGAACTTTGGATCTGGGAAAAAATTCTCTCTCTCTATCTCTGCAATGCACTTGCCCCAAAGCGCCGAACTTTGCAACGGACTTCCGGGAGAAGTCCGTGTTTAGCATTTAGCACCGGACTCTAACTGTTCGTTAAGGACCCTAAACTTTTAAGTTCAGATGCGATCATCATACAATATTTAAGTAATCAAAGTGTTTTTGGCCGCTTTCTGGGATAAAACTTTGAATATGCTAAAAAGAGAGAAAAATATCAGCTCACCTTCTCAATGGATATCACGCAAGGAAACCTGCAGTGCCGCAGTTAGGAAACCATTTGTAGGAAAAACAAAAATATCCAGCATGTTGAATAAAATTCAGAAGTCTTTATTGAAGAATTAAAAAGTCGTACCAGTGTACATGGGCAGAAAAAATGTGCAAATCTAGCATACATGTTTTGGAATTTAATGCAATGAATAAGGACTAAATTCCAAAACGCGTATGCTAGATTTGCAAATTTTTTCTGCCCATGTACACTGGGGCGATTTTTTAATTCTTCAATAAAGACTTCTATTTTCTACAAAAACTTTGAATAGTCACTAATTTTTGGGAAACACAAAGTGGCATAATACTTTACAACTCTTGGCGTTTATACACCTGTCCTGGCCAGATCCATCAAAGTGGATGAAGCAGGGTGGAACAGGACAAAACTCTTCAAAAATTTGCCAGTCTTAATGAATGAGTCTTGATAACACCAAAATACACAGTGCATTAAAGCTTATCGCCACCTAATTAATTTTTTTTAGTGTTGAGATAGCTAATAATTTTATAGTTTTTTAGATGCCTACAAGTAGGGATGGGTGAACCTGAACTGTAAACACATAGTGTTCGGTCACAAGGTACCGAACACGGGTTTCCATTGTAACCCGTGTTACAGTTCGGGTCCGGGTCCAGGGCTGTTAATTATACTTACCCAGATGTGCCGGGAGACAGCGGGATGGGAGGACATGTCGCTTGACAGGTAAGTATAATTATAATAATGGGCTCATATTTGTAAAGTCCAAGTTCGGGGTTCGGACGTAAGTTCGCGTCATCTCCGGCCCTGAACTTGAGCTTTACAAGAAACTCGGGCGAACATCCCGATCCCGAACATCGGGGGGTTCACCCATCACTACCTACAAGCAATGACATCAGACATGAAGATTACAGGTAAAAATTTACATGGTTTTCCAAAGTATAATAATTTTTGAGCCCAGAATGCTTAGCCTGGCATTCTTGGAGCTACTAAATGCCATAGGGTCCCGGGATGCCCAGCACAGAACTGGAGACGAGCTGCTACAGAGGACCAGATTGCACTCCTGTCCAGGGCAGCACAACTCAAAATGACTCCATTCTGCTTTTATTAGCAAAGTAGTAGGAAACTAAGTTGGACTTCCCAGCAGGATGAATTTCATCAGTAATTGAAATCTCACGCTTTTTACATTTTGAGAACCATTTTCTTTTTAAGGCTCGCTCACACCACCGTATAAATCGGAAGAGTGCCATCCAATTTTTAATCATATAGCACTCGGACCGATGCTATTGATTGGGGCAGTGATGATTGATGACTGAAAGAATTTGTCTGTAAAAAATTTGCGATTTCACTCTAAAATCAGGTGAGTGGAGACAAAAAAACGAATGCCATATGGAACCATAGTATAACATCCGATTTTTACTGATACATTGGAATTCTGTAACATAGGAAACTGTAACTGTTAAGTAAAAAAAATGGATTGCATTCAGATGACAAGTCCCACTTTTCTGGATGAAAATCGGACCGATTTTTTTAACCACTCCTAGCCTTACTATAATATTAAATTTCTGTGTGTATGTCTACCCCATGGACACAATTCTTCTTTTCTCCACTACCAGGAGTACTGTATTTCCCCACATTCATTACAACTCCTTTATTTGGTATCCTCTTGAATTATGGAGGAGACATAGTGAAATTCCAGTACTGTTCAGCTTATCACAATGTTTCTTTTCATGCTGTCAGATCAGATTCTGCTCCGGATTCTGCTCTCCATAAGATTGATGGGACCTCACTGGTGCAGCAGTTTATCTCCAGCTCAGCACAATGGACAGTTTCCTCTGTGTGAATCAACAATACAGAAGCGTGTGTATTAATGCAACCGGAGCAGGCGACGTAAGAACCTCACTGCTTTTGGAAATATTTTCGGTATATGTGGCCTGTCTGTTTCTTTGTCCGTCTGACTGCACAGCTATATTCATTGTACAATTATGAAATGCACAGGGCTGAGGTTTGCTTTCCTGGGTTTCTGTATAAACACTGGCATGCTTGGTTAACTGGCTTCTGTGCGGCGGTTCTGTTTTCTAAGTTGAGGATTGTATATTTTGATTCGGACACTTAACTAAACTGCTTGAGATCTGTTTTTAAATAAAAGAAAAAAATCTCACCTTCTTAAGATAAAAATAATGTGTAAATGAATAAGGTTCACTGTTTGGAGCAAGAAATCATATAGAATGCCTCAGAGAAAAAAAATATTGTGTCCGTTTTTAATGGACAGAAAGTAAAAAGTACTGAAATTCTGAGAACATATTCAATTCAATTTGGTCCAAATAAATGTGGTTAGAATCAAATCTGCACTGATTGCTGTAAGAAGAGGGAATGGATTAAAAAATATATAAATATTAAAAATCCATAAAGGAATGTTTACAATGTATCTTTTTTTGTTACTTTATTTAATAGAAAACAGAGCAAAAAATTTTTTAAAAAAATAACCACATTCATTTCTGTGCAAAAACAACTTGCTGTTCTGGCTTTTTAGCTTCTTTTAAAAACTTCAAGATTTAAATAAAAACACCTAGCGATTAAAATGAGTAACATGCATTCTTCTAGTGCTTTCCACTAGGAATATGCCATATACCTTACAATACAAAATGAATGAGAAAAATAAAAACACTCAGAAGACACTCTGGCTTTTTTTAGCATTTTTTTTTGTGCTGTTAGCGTTATCTTCATTTTTTATGGATATCAAGAAAACTCCCAGAAAATATCGTCCAAAGATGCGCAGTGAATTACCAAATCAACACTAGCAAAAGATTCTTCAGGCTTCCAAAAATTCCAGAGAAAAGGAGTTTCCTGAAGCATCTTCGGCTTGAAAAATGGACATTTTTGACCATCGGTAAAGGAAATAGGCGCAGTGTGAACTCCATTGTCGCCGTAGGTCTCTCGGTTTTCCCTAGTGGTGTCAAAGGCAGAAAAAGAACAGCAAGTGATTTTGTAGCACTTTTTTGCATGTATTTTTGGACACAAGTGAATACTGTAGAAATCAATGATAGATAGAGATAATACATGTACAGTCAAGTCCAAAAGTGTTTGCACCCTTGAAATTGTTCCAGAAAATGAAGTACAAGTGCTTCTCATAAAATTAGAATATCATCAAAAGTTAATTTATTTCAGTTCTTCAATACAAAAAGTGAAACATATAGTCATTACAAACAGAGTGCTCTATTTCAAGTGTTTATTTCTGTTAGTGTTGATGATAATGGCTTACAGCCAATGAAAGCCCAAAAGAATAATTAACAAAAAACACCTGCAAAGGCTTCCCAAGCATTTAAAAAAGTCCCTTAGTCTATTTCAGTAGGCTCCACAATCATGGGGAAGACTGCTGACTTAACAGATGTCCAGAAGGCAGTCATTGACACACTCAACAAGGAGGGTAAGCCACAAAAGAGCCTTACTAAAGAAGCTGGCTGTTCAGAGAGACAACAGACCATAAAATAAGTTTTTTTCTGGGAGTTTTCTTTTACAGGGGGTATCCAGAATTATATAAATGACATTCTTTTCCACTAAATGTGTCTGCTACTATAATTACATCTACACATTGGAATCTATTTTTCCATCTGTGTAAACTGGGCAGTTTTTCTCTCAAATATCATCCATATTGCCTTTTTTTGCCTCCATGTGCTTTTCCCATCTGTTTTTAAAAAACAAAACTTTTTTTCCATTGATTCTCAGTTAAAAATGGATGAAACATGGAAGGATTTCTATGGTGAAAAATATAACTTCAAGTGTGGTCTGTCCAAATTAGAAAAGTCTACAGTCACTCTATGTGACTGAAGACCTTTGAATCCTAGCAGCGCACGTACTGTGCACTGCAAGGATTCCCCATTCTCTAGGAGAACGGCGGTCAAGTATGTGATATGCATACTGACGGGTAGAACCCATCTAGTGAGCCTCGTTCAATACAAGACCGCCATTCCTGGGACAGAGAGTGGCTACTCTTCAAGGCTCACATTGCGTGCACTGGAGGATTCACAAGTTTGCAGTCACACAGAGTGACTTTAGACTTTTCATTTTAGACCAGATAACCCTTTTCAGTATTTCATCTATTTTATATAGATTCCCATCAACTTTGATCAGAAGCAAATCTAGGTTTTCCTGCACTTTGTGCAAAAATTCAGCTTTGCGCTTCCCTCCTGTACACAACTTAAATTTGAGTAGTCATCATGTGACCACTTATTTGCAACTTTCATACTTACAGTAGCGTGCAGACTAGCTTCACTTCCTGACATTCTCAATGTTCAGTGAAAAATTACAGAAGAGAAGCTAGTCGGTACATGACCGTACATATGAATGTTGCCTATGAGTTGTTGTGTTGTGACCATACGAATCAGCAAGTAGAGCAGAATCTTGACAGTGAGTAAATGTCAAGCTGTTAGGATTTGGCATGCTATAGTGCTTAATATTATAATTAATGCTCCTAACTTAAATACAGATGTAGCAATCCATAACTTGTCAGTTGGCATAATACTTTTTTAACATAGCCATGTTGTCTGAAACGTTATGAATTGCTACATATGTACAGGATCCAGAGCCAATTGCATACAGTACAATAATACAGCACCAGAACCATCACCAGCACATGAATACATCACCAGAACTAACATCATTACAGGAATAAACCATCAGAACTATCATCACTACATGAGTACATCACCAGAACAATCATCGTTATGTAAATACAGAACCAGAATCATTATCAGTACATGAACACAGCATCAGAATCTTCATGAGTATACAGTATGAATACAGAACCATCATTAGTAGAGATGCACGTATCGATTTGAGGAGGATCAAATACAAGTTGAATTTACTGAAAATTTAGATTTTACGCGAATTCGATTGTTTTTGAGATTTGATTCATGGTTTGCAAACATGCTGGGTACCATTTCTCACAGTGCTGAAGCATCAGAAAGTGGGCTAATATAATTTTGCAATGCCAAGAGGGCATTCCCATAATTCCTTTCAGCTATGACATCTTATGGATTATCATAATTTGCACCATGGTGGTCAGTGCCTTCACAGATCAGCGATTTCCATCAGAGCGAAGCTTGTATGGCAAAGTCTTTTTATATTTCCATAGTGTAAATAGTGTATTCCATAATGCTCTCTTCTACAGCATGTCAGCAGGGTCCTCTTGCTCCCCTGCAGACTTTAAGCTCTTATGGTCTGCAAGGTCCTTTCATTCTCTTCTATTAAATAGATTGTAAGCTCTTATGGTCAGCGGAATCTTATCTCCAATACAGCATAATCTCTTTGAATGGTCAGCAGAGTTTTTTCTCTTCCCACATGTATTTTCTAAGCAACTGCAAGCCTTCCAGTATTGAGATTCGTACAAATTTATTTATTAGTCGAGTTCGGATTTCAAAAGAACCACTCATGACCGAAACAGGTCAGTAAGATTCAAAAGTCGCCTACTTTCGCCAAAGTCAGGTTTCGTTGGCCGAAACACGACCATAGCGTGAAGTCGGCCATGCGGTCGTAGAAACGAGCGTCAAAGTCGGTTTCCCCATAATAGAGGCGCCTTTTTTCAGCCAATGAGCAAGGACGTACACTGTGGGCAACGAGATGACATGGGCATCGTCCACCACCATCTTAGAGAAGGACATTGCAGTGATTGGCTTGCTTTGGGGGGCGTCATAGTGTCTATAAAAGCCCTGACCATCAGTACATGAATACAGCACAAGAACCACCATTAGTACATGAGTACGGCACCATAACCACCATTAGTAAATGTTACCATCACCAAGTTTAGTTCAGCAACCAATTGCATTGTCTATTCAGCCCCAAATAAAGTTGTACTGCATTAACCTTCAACCACCAGTATGTCGTTAACAATTGTAAAAAAGACTCATGTCTTAAAGATGCTGGTACAATTGCATCCAGAGACCCGATATTTTGTCTGCTCTCTGCGCTGACAGTCTATTGTATGTAGTCTATTTTCGAAAACTAGTTCAGCACAATTTTGAAACGTGTAATATATCTACTATTACATACTAGCAAAGCGTGAAACAGCTACTTTGACAGTAGCAATGCCGGTCAAAAACGTCCATCTCCTTTCATTCCTCACCACATGACCAGGAAAGACATTATCCTCTTGCATATTATGTGTTTTCTTTATAGTACTATGCATAGAATTATAATCACAGTGTGGAGTTCTTATGTGGTGTATGGCTGAGGGTTGTACTCCTGACAGGGAGTACACACACACACAAAGAGGAAATTACACACACACACTGAGGAAACTCCACAATACAATGTTTGCAAAGTAACTGCCTCTAGGTAGAAGATGATGGTGGTGGTAGTAGTTGGTGCATTTGAGCCCCAGTCATGAAGCAGCCATAAGGATTTAAAACAGAAATCTTTTTACTGAAGGTAATGGGGCAAATTATTATTTACAAACAGCAGGAAACTGAGGTACAGGACTACACTCACGGTTGATGATTGCTGTGTACCTGCAGACAGGCAGATGTTAGTAACCTCTGGTTTTATTAAATCTAAATATCTCTTCTTCAGCATGGTGCTCTGCCTCTGCCCTGAAGTAATTCTTCCTCCTAGAGGTGCAATGGTAGCCTTTCTCATATGAAGACTATTAACTCACCTTATCGTGTCAGTCCACTTTTTACGCAAAGCTGGCAGGGAGAAAGTAGGTAATTCCCTCACCTACGAAATGGCTTCCTCTTCTCAAGATGTCCAACCATCAACTGCCACTTCAAATTTAAAACTCTCTCCCAGGACTTGGCTCCTCCCCTTCTATGTGACTGTATAGCTGCAGTCATTGGCTGACTGCCCTGAGGCGCTTTTCCAGAACCTTCTGCATATTAAAACAGAGCTAGGTCACCTGATCAAGCCTGTGAGGAGGAGATTAACCCTTTTTGTGCTGCCTTTCAGCAGGTCTCATAATGTATTTAAATGCTCAGTCCACATAAAAATTCACAGCATTTATATGAAGATACACTTTATATCTGGTATCCCATAGAAATGGCCACTTTGTGGGATACCACAACAGTTTATTAGAAAACATTTACAAATGAATGAAATGAAACAATATCAAATTAAATCTCTGAACACAACCAATATAACAAGTGATTTTACCAAATTCTACATAAAATGCCATTTTCACTGACTACTGTAGTCTGAGAATTATTCAACCCCTTCATGAAAAGTGTCTTTAGTACTCAGTAAAGCACCTCTGGCTGTTATGACCTGCTGCTAACATGATACATAGCCAGACACCAGCTTCTGGCAGCATTCTAGAGGAATCTTAGCCCTATAAATGGGCAGTCTCCTCCAGTTCACCGTCAAGTTGGGAAGACATGCTGTAACTGCCTCTTTCAAATCCCACCAAATATTTTCAGTGGGGTTTAGATCAGGTGACTTTTTCACAGATCGTGGTGTGACCCTGCCTTGACAGGGAGTATAGTTGAAAATAATTTCAAGATTTTAGGAATTATTTTTAACATTAATTGTAGGCTAAAAAAAAACCATTGGCAACAATTCTTAAAAATAGTAGGTTGTTTTCTGATGATCTTTTACTAATAATATGGGAAATAGCTAACCTGAGCTGGGATCACCCTTTCTCATGAGTATCCACAGCAGGAGCACGGACTGTCTCTGTGGGTTACTCACCTTTATTGTTGGGTCAAGATCAAATTTTTACCTCTAAGACATCAGAAAAGCGACTAACAACTTTCACGAGGACATTTTTGCTGCTTATTGCAGTACACAATAGCACGTCAGCCTTTGTTTACCAGTTGCTTTTCAGATCTTTTACTATGAACATATTTGCATACAATGTACCTTCCCAAAGACAATACAATCAGACTCTGTCATCCACAACCTTGACCGCTGCAGCACAACATGACTTCAGCCGTATTCACGGCTCTGCTAAACTTTATACTCAATAGTTCTGTGAATTATTGTTCGCTATCACAAAACAAACAGTTTTGTGTCTTATAGAAAAGGATCATATAGACTTAATTAATGAATAGATTTCATATTGAATTGTGTGCTAATCTCATTGCTAAAGTTCATGATAATTTTTCCATAGAACTTTGCACAGAATTGCAAACATTATTCTTACATGTAAATGATAATAGAACTTTACTGCAGTGATCCTTAAAGAGACACTGTCAGCACAAGATGACGGTTCAAGCGTCCCGCCACTTGGTGCTTCTCGGCGGGACCAATTTTTTATATACACCTTCCCATCTTCTTGCTTTCCCTCAATCTCCACCCCTTCTCCTTCGACTGACAGGTTTGGCTTCATTGTGCCAGAGAAGTTGAAGATAGATGGAAACCAAGTAGATGTATTTAAATGATTGCCCCCGGCGTGAATCACTGAGCGCCTGTATTTGGTTTGAACAGTCATTCTGTGCTGACAAAGTCCCTTTAAAGGAGATGTCCACTTTGTTTTTCTTTAAAAGGAACCTATCATGTGAAAAAACACTATTAACCTACAAATGTGGAGTTAATTTGCTGGATTACAGCATTCTGAGCAGCACTGAAAGCCGGCTATTGGGATGAAATGAACTTTATTACTCCCAGTAGCCTCCGGCTTTCAGTCAAGAAGGCGTGGCCAGGGTGTCTTCAGTCAGGTCTTAGTACATAGTGAGCGGTGGCTATAATAATGCTCTGGCACTGACTGACAGCTGGCTGAGCAGGGCTTCAGTATATTGCTGGCTGTCAGTCAATGTCAGTATTTTTGCAGTATTTTCTACCCATTAGAATGGGTAAAAAAAAGTAGGTGAAAACGCTGCGAAAAATGCACAGAAAATGCAACAAAATAAATTATATGCAGCAGTTTTACATGCCATCATTTAGTTCTACAGCAGCAGAAAAAAGTTATTAACAATGCAACATGTGAATATATCCTAATGGCACCTTGTCTCTGACACCATTTAGATGTGAGAGTATGCAGAAGGTTGTGGATTTACAACAAATTGAGAGCTATAGGTTAGATGGCACTGCTTTGTTAGTATATAATAATGAGAAATGATAGCATTTTAGGACTTTATTAGAGTCGGGCAAGCGTGCTTGCCACTTCTTGATACTCGATTGAGCATCAGTCTTTTTCTTCATCTCTCTCCCACCCGTCGAGTACACGTCTCCCGGAAAAATGCTCGACTGCTTCATTGACGTACATTATGCTCAGTACTCAAGTTGATAACCTGAGCAGTCTGACGTGCTTGATTCGATTACCGAGCACCCGAGCAGTTCACTGCTCACTCATTGCTAGATTTTATGCCTCCACAGTGTCTGCATAAAATGCCGCTGTTCTGTTATTTAGCATCTGGGACTTTACGGTGGTCTTGCTGCTTGTGATTTCTCTTTCTGTTGACTTGTTCCACTAATGAAGATAAAGGCTATCAAGAAAGTCTTTATTAAAATGTCTAAGCTAGCCGGTCTACAATATCTGACACAAAACCATTAAACCTATGCTGCTTCCACTAATGACTCTTCACTCTCCTTCTCCCTTCTCTCAGTGTTAGAGATACTAGCAATGAGAAGAAGATGATTAATACATCCATTATAGTATGGAAAGTGAAGAATCTTTGTTCTCAGGGAGGGCAGAAAAAATAGACTGTTGATGGAGGAGAAAGAATAGGAAGAAAAAGAAGCTTTACTGATACAGGGGGATAATAAAGACAGCCACACCTCAAATTCAGCCTATATTTCTGGAAGAAATACTCCCACAAGAAGAAAAAACTAACACTGCGAGCAGACAGAACATTAGGGCAAATGAAAATGAATGAAGAAATCACTACTTTTACAATGTGATTACAACAACTAGGAGCATAACTACAACTAGAAAATGAGAAAAAAATTAAAAGTGCGGTGAAATTGCAAAACAATTGCAAAAAAAGTGCAATCCCACAGTGTTTTTTTGTTTTGCTTTTTTACCATGTTCACTAAATGCTAAAACTGACCTGCCACTATGATTCTCCAGGTCATTACAGGTTCATAGACACCAAACATGACTAAGTTCTTTTTTATCTAAGTGGTGAAAAAAATTCCAAACTTTGTTATAAAAAAAATTGCGCCATTTTCTGATACCCGTAACGTCTCTATTTTTTATAATCTCGGGTTGGGAAAGAGCTTATTTTTTGCGCTCCGAGCTGACATTTTTAATTAAACCATTTTGGTGCAGATATGATCTTTTTATCGCCAGTTATTGCATTTTAATGCAATGTGGTGGCGAGGCGACCAAAAAAAAGTAATTCTGGTGTTTTACTTTTTTTCTCGCTATGCTGTTTAGCGATCAGGTTAATTCTTTTTTTTATTGATAAATCAGCAGATTCTGAATGCGATGATATCAAACATATTGTAACAATTATGTGGGTACTATAGAATCTAATTGCATGGGATAAAACGAAACTGAGACCAAAGCAGAGGCAATCAAGTGTATTTAACAAAATAAGAAATGGAACCAAATCTAACAGAGATCTTTCTGCAATAGTAACAAAGTGCATAGCACAATATAGAAATGAACAGCAAACTGAATAGCGAGGCGCAACCGCTAATAAGCACAAAGTCCAGCAGTAATATGAAGCGAGAGTACATACGGCACTTAACATAGAAGTCCAGCAATAATATGAACAAGAGTGCGCACAGTACTTAACATAGAAGTCCAGCAATACACAGGTGGAGCATTAACAGGAGAAGGTTAATAAATGTACCTTTAGTGCTGAAAAATCTCGCTCAAGTCCAGCACCGCAGCCCACACAGAACACAGTCCAAGAAGTGATAACGATGTCAGAATCTCTTACTGACCACAGTAGTTCCAGAGATGAGTAGCACCACACTAGAAGTCAGGACAATAAGTAACACCGGCCAGGATCAGGAAGCCACAGAAAGGGCTGAAGGCAGTGGAGAGGCAGAGCACCGAGTAATGAGCAGCAGCAGGAACTCCAGAAGCAGACCAGGAGGATGCTCAGTAGCCAGCAACAACAAAATACTCAGGCAAGGAGGATCTCCAGAACAGGACTTAAATAGCAGGACAGACAGGAAGTTCCAGGACAG
>VIAB01023675.1:0-15493 GCA_009801035.1 Oophaga pumilio | reverse complement strand
TTGGCCCGACCATTTAGCTGCAAATTGGCTCTGTCACCAAGGGGTTAAAAAAATAATATTAGTGGTGAAAAAAAAATTGAAATTTATAATAAAATACAAATTTTAGTGTGTTTTGTTTGTGTCATCATTTTCTGAGACCCATAACTTTTTTAGTTTTCTGTTGCTGGAGCTGTGTGAGAGCTTTTTTTTTTGCACCACAATATTTTTGTTGATACCATTTTGGGGTACATATGACATGGAAAAAAATGGATGTAAACAACACATACATGACTAGTTTCTTCATTGGCAATAAATAAAATATTAATAAAAAGTTAAAATCCACACAATATCGTAATGGTTTTTAGTGATGTGTCTATTTCGTCCCTGTACCCTTAACCCCGACTAAGGGTGCAGAGATGCCAGAAATGCATTGGAGAAATGTATGACCATATTGTGTGGATTTTAACTTTTTGTTAATATTCTATGGATTACTAGTAAAGAAAGTATGTTTTTAAGAAATCGTGGATATGCGCATTTTTCCTCTATTTTTTTCAAGATATACTAAGGTATGTCCACAATGAGATTGGTACCTATGGATTCAAAAGAATTCCTTGGCAAACGCAGACATGGTAATCTCACATTCAACTCCTTTTTGTGATGCTAGTCACTACTCACAGACTCGCTGTGAGGCAGGGTAATCAGGAAGTCTGAGGTCAGATATCAAAAGAAATAGTTGTAATAGTAAGAGGAAAGACAGAGGGACAGTCAGGTCAAGGTCCAAGATCAGAATTCCAGGAAGGTAGTGTATCAAGATGAAGGGGCTAGGCAAAAGGATGGTCAAAGCCAAATCTAAGATAGGCAAAAAAAAATCAAAATACAGGAATTTAGAGCACAGAGCAAACACACACCACTTGAACTGAGCTACAACTGTCCACGTGCACAGCAAAATACTCCAGTAAAAGCAACAGTACAAACAATAGCCTGCACTTACATCTTAAAAATGTGATGGATATTTCTTTTCTGCCTTTTTAATTTTTGTGCGGTTGTGTTCAACTATTTTTTGTGCCTTTTATACTACTGGATCAATAAAGCAATTATTTTAAGAAGGTGTAAGTGCCTGCTATGGTTTGAACTGCTACTTTTTATTTTTACAGCATTTACCATAATCTTTAAGTAATATTATAGCTTGATAGATTGGACTTTTTTAGACACATTGATACCAAATATATATATATTTTTTTTACAATGTTTTACTTTATTTCTTTTTGAATGGAGTAGGATATTAGGGGTGTTTAGAACTTTTAAATATTTTTTAATTTTGTTTTTGTATTTGTACATTATCTTTTTAGCCCCACTAGGGGACTGATTGTTTGACTGCTTATACTATATACTGCAATACAATAGCTTTTGACCACAGCATGTAAAGAGTTAATCGAGTGCTGAAAATACTAACAAAGCTCATTTTTATCTGCTACATCTTTGCTTGCAGCTGGAATTGAACACTGTTGGGCAGCGGGAACCCCAGGATCATGATTCTGGGGTGAATAATCCCTGCCTTTTCACATCCTAATGAAAAATAGCATGTCCATTAATATGTGAAAAGGCAGTGATGTGACAGGATGTGGTTAAAAAGGGATCTTTATAAATTCTCAAAATGACATCTGGTTTAATAAAAAAGATTTGTATAATGAAAACACTGTTGACTCGAATTGTTGATTCAAGAAGTTTCATAAAACACAATTGTTCATAGAGTAAAGGATCTGTCACACATACAAAGGGCAGATTACTTATGCATTGTGAAAAATACACTGGCATTTAATTAACTATTTTGCTATACTTTTTACATTTGTCACTACCACAGTAATCTCTTTTTTTATACTGAACCCTGTCAAAATTTTCCAATATATTACATTGTTAAAATCACAATTTTCTTTAGCTGCTACTTGGCACAGTTCTTTATAATAAGCGCTAAGATCTTTTTCCTCATTAAACCAGAAAGCATCAAGTATGGTTCTCGCTGGGGCATCATTGGATTAATTTATTATTGAGTCACTCAGCAATATGTGAAGAAGATTTTAGGAGAAAGATGGATTCCTGCCTCTAACCTTCTACTTTCAGTGGGGATTACTTAAAATATCACTACTTCATAAATCATTTGTGAACATGTCCTAAAAGAAAATGTCAACACTCCAATTTATGTCTGGTTTTCAAAAACGGAAAAAAATAAATATGAAAAATACATTGTGCTACTACTGCTCACTGAGTTCATGATAGGTAATAAAGCATTATTCACTGTTTTAGATATTTTTAGATGCTTTTCATGACAATTAATTAAAAACAAAACTTTTTTTTAATTCAGCACATCTATCTTGATTACCATTAAATTAAAAGAAAAAAAATCCAGCTGCAAGAAGAAAAAAAAGCATTTTCAAGAATTTGATTTTATTTCTTGATGAAGGGCATTTATAAATTAATAAAAGAGTTGCCCCACAAACTGTGAATCCCTATTTGTACTGTGGCATGTAAAAGTTTGGGCAACCTTGGTCAAAATTACTATTACTGTGAACTGTTAAGAAAGTTGAAGATTAAATGATCCCTAAAAGGGCTAAAGTTAAAGATGACACACTTCCTTTGTATGTTAGGAAAAGAAAAGAATATATTTTCATTTTTTACATTTTAAAAATTACGAAAAGGAAAATGGGTGGAACCAAAAGTTTGGAGATTTGTGTGCTCAGATAACTTTGAACAATCTTTCAGACCTTAATTAACCTGTTGGGGTTATGGCATCAATTCAACTTAAGAAAAAAACCTTTGGCACAAACTGGATATCTTGCAAAAAACGTGTATTTATTACAATCACATATTAAGAAAATAACAGAACCCAACATTTCGGCCAGTATTGACCTTTATCAAGGTTATCTAAATAAAGCAAAAACATCAAATTATATTACAAATGTATATAAATCCATATATAAACACAAATAAGACAGTATCTCGTGAAAGAAATGTTGTTTGAAAAAGGGTTTCTTATTGTCAAATGAACCACTACACTGTGAAGACAATAAATATATTATATCGATATATAAATGAATATGCATGTGCATAAGTGCAATATCACGACAAAATGGTAAGAGACTGCTGAAATCACCAGGTAGAGAGTACCAGTAAGGTCTTCAGGGTATCAGGTATCCATTGATATAAAGTGTATAGTGTAGGGAATAGCTTAGTTTCTGTAAATCCCAAAATGAAGATTTGAAAACCAGAACAGTAGGAATGGAAAAAGAAACAAGACAAGCTAATAATACCTGTATTGTGTAAATAGGCAAGAATACAATTTAAATAAATAGGAAGAAAAAAGTTAATAAGAAACAGTGAACATAAGTAAAAAAGTGACAGGAAATACTAGGGAACAGTTACCTGTATGCTTATAGTAAATGGGAGCCGGGGAGAAACTTCTATGGTGGTGGCGTGTGTGCTGAGTACTGAGGAGGCCCGTATAAATAGTGAAGCAGGGGAACAAGATCGTTAACAGCTGTGAGAAGGGCTGGTGTGATTGCGCAATATGCAGAGAGGTGGCGCATGCGCCGTGTAAGTAGATGAGCAGGGTGACATGGAGCCAGGGTATGAGAGCCGTGTCTGGCGGAAACGGTTTACTGTAACAACAGCACATGCGTGAGGGAACTGCTGTCGGTGCATGCTCATAGCCCGAGATGCTGAAGTGTGCATTGGAGTGAAAGCGCTGTGTGATGGAACAAAGTACAGCGCATGCGCGGTGCCTGGAATGTCGGTGATGATCATAGAATGGGATCTAAGCGTACTAAGTGTACCTGCAATGATAGTACACTTACTTAGAATAGAGTGGAATGGAAAAGAAGGGGGGTAAGGATAAGAATGAGTGTGTGTGGGATGAAAAGGTGAGAGAGAGAAAAAAAAGGGTGAGGGAAAGAAAAAAAACGATAGTGGGAGAAGAAAGGGATACTAGATGAGATACAATAAGATAAACAGAAAAATAGTAAGGCAAATAAATAGGAAGAGGTGTAAGGGGGATGTATTATGATTTGGTAACTAAGGAGGACAGGAGCAAAACATCAAGGCAGCCGAACACCTGAGAGGTTGGGAACTTATGGGTTGCAGATCACTAAACTAATCGCACAACTAGAAGCAGCCATGGAGCTTACCTACGGTGATCCTAGATGCCTCGGAACAGCCGGAGAGCTAGCTACACCTAAAAACAGAAACAGGAAAGCTAACTGCCCCGGAGTAGAGCCCCAAAGGAATAGGCAGCCCCCAAACATATAATGGTGGTTAGACAAGATGAAACACAAACGCAGACAGAAAATAGAGTGAGCAAATGCAGGGGCCAAACACTGACTAAATAGGAGAGGAAAGAGCAGAATACTATCTGCAACCCAGCAAAACCCTAGCAAAACTTTCAACACTTCTGATTACAAAAATGCTGAGATCACACGATCTTGCCACCCATTAAATCAGATCTCAGAGTGAACAAGGCTAACCTGCAGCCACTCAAAAAGCAGGGAAAGAGCAATTGAACAAATAATAGTGGCTACAGAAAACAGAGAGAAACACAGGCCCCAGGAGGGGACCTGGCTAACCTCCACAAAGGTGCAGACAAAAATGGAAATAGCAAACACAACAGAAATAAGCAGAAAATATCTTATCTGAAAGTAGCAGATGCAGGCAAGACACCAGCAGACTTCCAAATGAACCAGGAAACAACAATTGATCACCGGCGAGGATCATGGGAAGGCAGCTCCCTGATTGCCAGGTCCAGTCAGTGATGTCCAGTCAGTGACTCCTGATTGCCAGGTATCGCTGCCAGCTGAGGAGGCCCAGTCATTCGATACAGCTTCAGTACCGACAGCAACCACCAGAGGGAGCCTCCACTCAAAAATTGTCTCCAATACGTTCACAACAGGGATATAAACCCAAACATAGGAAGAGCGATGTGTCGATGAAGAAGATACCTGATGTGACTCAATCAGACCTGTGAACAAATGGAAAAGAAATAAGATATTAAATGAAGGACAGATAACAGTAGAGTTACAACAGTGCAAAATAGGGAAAGAACGCATTGACCAGGGCTCATTCCACTAAAAGCCCGTACTCCTTTCCCGTGGTCAGAATACTACTTTGACAACAGAGGGTGAGGTTAAAACAGTGTAACAATACTTTATTGAACTACCAACAGACACTAACATATAGAACAATCTTAGAAAATACACAAGATGGCGCAAATCACAGAGTCTCATTCTTCTGTTGGTTCGCCGGAATTAGAGCAGCTGCGATTTCGGGGCTTCCAGGGCCAACTACCCCCACCAGTGGCACCCCGTTTTTGGTGGGCACCCACAGAGTGGAGGTTACGACAAGCTCAGGTAGCTGACAGTTCACTGAGATATGTTGTCAGGTGACCTGATTGTCCCAACCTGGGTGCTACAAATGTCTCAATAGACTCAGTGATGGGCAGTGGATCAAATCTGTATTCTGTGTATTGATTCCTTTTTATAAATACATCTGTCCTTGAGGCCATCACCCACAGGTCAGTGGGAAAGTGGGATGATGTCAACTCTCATTGCTCAAGCATTCAATCAATCCGCATAGTTTATTCTTCAATGTTTGCATGTCGTCAACAAACTGCATGGACTAGTACAATGGGTAATCAACATATCAGAAAACATTGATTGTTAAATGACCCAGGGTCCCTGTCACCCAAGGATAATAGGATAATAAGCTGCAAGGACTGCAAGGTAATCAGCAGCCATTCAACAATTAACAAGCATTAATTCAATCAACAAGAGTCAATGCTCAGACTCATATGAACAATAGCTCTTATCAGTGGGCCTACTGAAATTATGTGTCTGTCATAAGAATAAATGCTGTGTCATCACATTCCTCCCCTTTTTTAATTATTCAGATGTGATAGGCTTCCGAACATGATTCTCCACTTTTCGGGAACATTCCATAGGCATTTCTTTCAGCACAGAATGTAAGAGGTTTCATCTTCATGGGAATTAAATTTTGTATCATTCAGTTTCTTCAAATCATATTCCATGTCTTTCTTGCAAATAAACTGCCTTTTTATATTTTTTCATGTTTTTATAACGTTGAGCCGTGAAAATAAAAAAATCCCATTTTTCCACAAAAATGATTTTAGCCCCAATTTTTTTTATCTTCACAAGGGTAACAAGAGAAAATGGACCCTGAAAATTGTGCGATTTCTTCTGAGTATGCCAATACCCCACGTTTTGATGAAAACAACTGTCTGGGCACACGGCAGGGCTAGGAAGGGAAGGAGCGCCATTTGACTTTTTGAACACAAAATTGGCTGGAATCAAGTGCGGACGCCATGTCATGTTCGGAAATCCACTGATGTGCCTAAACAGTGGAAACCCCCCCACACGGGACAACATTTTGGAAACTAGACCCCTAAGGAATTTATACAGAGGTGTGGTGAGCATATTGGACCCCAAGATGCTGCTCAGAAATGTATAACATTGAGCAGTGAAAATACAAAATGGCGGAGAAAACTACTTTTTGGGAAGACGGCAGGGCTCAGAAAGGAAAGAATGACGTTTGTAACAGAGACTTTGATGGAATAATCTATGTGCTTCATGTCGCGTTTGGAGAACCCCTGAAATGCCTAAATATTGGAAACCCCCCATAAGTGACCACATTTTGGAAACTAGACTCCATGGAATTTATGTAGCTGTGTGGTGAGCACCTTGAACCCCTGGGTACTTCACAGAAATCTATAGCAATAACCTGTAAAAATAAAAGAAAAATAAAAAAAAAATCACTTTTTTTCAACAAAAATGTTCTTTTAGCCTCAATTCTTTTATTTTCACAAGGGTAACAGGAGAAAATGGACCCCAAAAGTTGTTGATTAATTTCTCCTGAGTACGCTGATACCCCAATATGGGGGAAAATTACTGTTTGGGCACACGGCGGAGTTCGGAAAGAAAGGAGTGAAGTTTTAAATGCAGACTATGATGAAATGGTCTGTGGGTGTCATGTCACGTTTGGAGAGCCCCTGATGTGCCTAAACAGTGGAAACCCCCCACTTGTGACCCTTCATTTGAATTAGTCTAGTGTTTTCCTGGTATGTGTGTTTTTTATGTGGTGGCATACGTGACTTATGTAGAGTATATCAGCTTGGCACACGTGAGTAATGTAGAGTGCATCAGGTTGGCATATGAGTTGTGTAAGTCAGAAATAAATGTATTTGACCACAAATGATAGACTCTGAAACAGTCTTTCATACACAGACCAGGTTTGTCAGGGCAGGTGTCACACTGATAAATGGTGACCTTTCATATCCCCCTTCTGTAACACACTTTGCACCTTTTTTGCTATCTTCCTTTTCTTTCAGTTTGAGAGACATCATCAGGAAAATGTTGCCCTGTTATAACATGGGCATCTACAGTTCTAGAAGTACTGGGGCCCACTCCTTTCTGACTGCCAAATATTAGGGCCCTGATCACTACTTCTTGGAACTGAAGGAAGATTCCGATGTGGCTTGCACATCGTGATAGCACAAAAGAGTTATACATTGCCATCTGTAGAATGTGCACAGCTAGCTTTTTGTACCACACCTTGGCTTTTCTTTTGGAACTCAATGGCTGGAAGACTGTATCAAAGAAATCAACTCCCCCCATGTTTTTGTTGTACCCCAGTACACAATCTGGTTTGGTGAACTGTGCAGAGGTACCTTATACAGTAGTGGGAGTGCTGCCATCACCATGTATGGTGGTCAAGAAAAGGACATACTTTGTACTTAACCACCAGCATGTTATCACTATATTGGACTCTGCTCTCACCATTTCTGAGCAGCTGCCCAATTAGCATCCTCGGGAGGCTTATCTGATTTTTGTGTACAGTTCCGCATGCTGCGGTATCTCGTGCAGAGAGGGACTTGGAAAGTGGGATGCTAGTATAAAAGTTATCTACATAGAGCAGTGGGTGCACCAAATCCAACACAATTTTCCCATTCACTCCCAGGACAGGGGGGCATTCAGGGGGTTGAATCCGGGTGTTCTTCCCTTCATAAACTCTGAGGTACTCTCACTCAGTTTGTAGAGCTTAATTCCATACCTAGCTCTCTTACTGGGCAGGTATTACCAGAATTTGAGCTTCCCATTGAAATGTAAAAGGGACTCATCCACGCAGATGTCACTTTGGGGAACGTACACTTCAGGAAACTTGTTGCTGAAGTGGTCAATGACCGGCCGAACTTTGAAAAGTCAGTCAAAGTTAAGGTCATCTCAGTGAGTGAGCATTATCACTGTAATGCAAAAATTTGTGGATGGCCTCAAAGTGTGTCCGGGCTACAGCCATGTGGAACAGTGGAGTGTAATACAAAACGTCAACACTCCAATACTGCCAAATTTCTGGCTTCTTCACTATCCACAGATGAAGAACAAGGCCCCAAAACTTCATCATTTCTATGACATCTACAGGGTTCCAGTTGGTAAATGATAAAGTGCAATTTTGGGATAAAAATTGATGGGCATACAAATTTGCTACACCAAGAGATTTACAAAATCCTCAGAGAAAAAGGGTTTTAAAAGTCAGTTTCTGTGAAGCTGGTGGTGTCAAATATGATTCCTGATTGCGCCACAAAATCAGGAATCTATGGCTCATAATTTTTGAGAGGTGAGGTCCAAACGGGATCATTAATGGTGGGCGCTTTTTTATTTTCTGTGCTGGGGAATCTGTGTGGTGGTTTAATATCACGTGAGGAAGAGAAGGAGTCGGAAAAATAAAGGAAGGTGTGATCCTCTCTCTCACTGTCAGTGCCAGAGGCAAAGAAAAGTGTATTCCTCTTCCCCTGAATACCGAGTTTGAGACAAGTGGGATAACATTTTTTCATGTATGCGGTGTTTGGGTGTGCACCGAATTTCATTCAGGTGTGTGTGAATGTTTGATGGAAACTTCTTTTTTTCTTTAGAAGACAAAAAACGAAAATAATATAGAAAGAAAAATATAAAAATTTGGTAAAATTAAAACAAAACTTACTAAACAGACATTAGTAAAAAAAACAAATTACCGAGCGGCCGCAACTGAAACTAAACCTGACTCAATTCAGTAGAAAATTCTGTAGTAGTCACCAATTACTACAGTATATTTTTTTAAATTCTTTTTTTCCTCAGACACACAAAAAAAGCAACAACTGAAGGTCGATCACTGATGTGCGTCAATGATCAGTGCTCGACGGCTGTAGGACGCACGCACGGATGTGATTCTTTTTTTCCGCGCTATCTGACACTAACTAAATTCAGTAAAAAATACACCCTGGGCATTCTTCTAGTACTGGGAAATTTGACATTTCTGATTTTGATAAATTACAATAATACATCCACTTCTGTGAAAAGGGTCTACAAAATACATTAGGCACTGAGATGAATATTTCAAGAGACCTCACTAGGTTATTGCCAGACTTATTTTGCTCTCTGGTGAAGCTGTTATTATAGATTGAATGAAGATATCTCCAGAAAGTTAATTTAAATTTACGAATTTGTCTTACAACTTTGCATAATAGCTCAATATTGGGACCTTCTATTCCCTACAAGTTATGACTGCTCTTGAAAATTGCTGTGAAATGCTCTAGTATTAAGCAGACTGCATTTTCTAAATGTAAGGATGTCTTCTTATTTGATTTCTAGAAGTTTTACTAAATAATACCTATCTGGCTTTTTATTATTTTTATTAATTATTTTAATGCAAAATGTTAGGTCTATCAGGAAAACTGTAGAATGCGATCATGTTGCTCTCCAAGGGGGACCAAAAATAGAAACTAAAAGACAAAAAGAGCTGGGTATGCATGTGCATTACTACCATTATTAAACCTATGGTATTTTGTGATAATCAGGTGCACTGAGCGGCAAAATGCAGAATCCCTACCTGACAGATTTATTAAAGAAAAAAGAAAAAATACAGCTAAAATAATTTTTTATCAGACTTTAATATAAGTATAGCTTTATTGTTTTAAATAATTTCTTATTTATGAGCTCGTATATAAAGTCACAAAATGTAAAAAATATGGCGGATAGAAGGTGTATCAACTTATTGTTTATTTTCACAATATATATTGACATGAAAAGTAGTATATCTAGGCAGTTGTAATACTGCAATATAGTTATTCCCACAACAGAACAGTTATTTCTACCAAATTACATTTACATTGGGTGCACCATTACTAGTCACTTGATTTTTGATGATTAACTTTATTATTGAACTACTTTGCTGAAACCTGAACATACAGCTCTGGGAAAAATTAAGAGACCACTTTCAAATGTTCAGTTTCTCTGATTTTTCTCTTTATAGGTATATTTTTGAGTAAAATGTAAATTGTTCTTTTAGTCTATAAACTTCTGACAACATGTCACCGAGTTTCCAAGAAATAAATTTTGTATTTTTTTTCTGACAAAGAAAAATGGTCAAAATTAAAAAAAAAAAAACAGTGCTTTCAGACCTCAAGTAATGCAAAGAAAACAAGTTCATAATCATTTAGAAACAACAATACTAATGTTTTAACTCAGGAAGAATTCTGAAATCAATATTTTGTGGAATAACCATGATTTTTAAAAACAGCTTTCATGCGTCTTGGCATGCTTTCTACCAGTCTTTCACACTGCTTCTGGCACAAAAATTTAAGCAGTTATTCTTTGCTTGATGGCTTGTGACTATCCATCATCCTCTTGATCACATTCTAGAGGTTTTCATTGGGGTTCTATTCTGCCTCTTCCTGGTGACTGCAAATCCCAAGCGTTCTATCAGCTTCTTAGATAATTGTGTAACTCGTTCTCACACCACCTGGGGTCCGCAGATAGTTTAACTCCACCAGCAATGAAACTGTAGAAAGACCAGGAGAAACAATGCTGTTTTCTTCCAAAATTTGTATTAGTTACAATGAACAGTAAGTAATAAGGAGTAATCTGTACAGGAGAGTACATATGCATCTTGAGTAATGGCTGATGTAGACTAAACTTAACAAGAAGGGAGGAGCAACCTAATACAGAGCTCAACTATGGGAGGGACATAGGGACAATCTTCACGCAGTCTAATTCTACCTAGCAACAACACGGAATTTTGCTGATTGGAGGAAAAAACTCAACACAGAGAAATATACATTACAGGTTGTTCCCATTCATGGGACACAACACTCCCCGTCTGAAATCGTCAGATTTCATAAGTCCTTGTGCGACATAATGAGTCAACTCTGTCCCTCGACGTCATGAAACCTGCAATGAGAGGAGAGAAGAAAGTACAGTGCAACAATAATGCAGTAATCAAGTCCATACTTGCAGTAAAACGTAATCCTTGATAAAAAATGAAAAAATAGAGAAATGAGTCCAATAGAAAAACCATCTTTGGATTGGGGAAGCCGCAACATGCAACTCTTCCACCAACCCAACAGTAGAAGTTCTAATTCACAAGGGGAAGTTTAAAGTTCAGTTGGACAATGATAGTCCTGTGTCCTAGCATGGCAGTAGCATGCAAAGTTCTACTCCCCGCCGTGGCAGAGTCCAGCGACAAAGTTACGTTCATGTGACTCCTGCTCAAAGGAGCCAGCAAATTGAAGCACTTGGAGAGGTTCCTGCAGCTTTAGTCTTCATAGGTGCGTCGTAAGAAACGTAGACTTGTCTCTTGATGACGGTTGAAAGAATCTTTAAAGAACTACGGTGCAGGACTTGGAGTTGCTGTAAGGCCTTTAGGGACTTCTTCCCAGTCTCCCACCTTTGCTGTCTCTGAGATGGTAACGTAGTGTTCCTTTTGACGCCCTGAGTAGCAAGTTGTCTCAGTAGAACCCTGCCTTGAACTATGATAGGTGTTTTGAACCCAAGAGGACCATGGATGCTGTTTTCAACAGGTGAGGATCCTCGTTCAATAGCAAGTTCATCACAGGGTGATGCTTGGGAAGTGAATGTGTCTTGTTCGACATCCGGCAGTGTATTGAGGCTGCGTTGCGTGGGGAGAACACTAGCACCATCGGTAAGAGGTAAGCTGTTGAGAGAGGGACTGTCACTCTGAGCACTGAATCTAGCACAGCTTCTGCTTTACCAGGCTTGTGATGGAGATAGGCATCAAAGGTTGGGAACTTACCAGTTACTTGCTGGGGATCCCTTGGCAACTTAGTCTTTGCTGGAAGAGAAGGTGAGGGAGCTATCCAGCTGTTATAGTTGTCATCGGTGGGTTTGATGCTTGTGACCCTGATGATCACCTTGTCTTCCTCTGTAGGTGGTGAGTTGTCCTTGGTTGAAGGATCGAATGCTGTTATCTCGAGGTTGTAGTCTCGAGGATAAAGGGGATTTGAATTATCAGATGGTTGCTGTTGACACTTAGTGTCGTTTGATTTCTCCTTCATCCAGTAGTGACATGGGTATGACTGGAGGGACAAGTCTTGGTCATCTGACGTGATAATGGTTTTGTAAGAGGAGATGTCGCTTGGATTCTTTGTCTGGTCACTACAGACATTGCTGATGATGACCCAGCCTAGCTCGAGGTGCTGGGTGTACGGTTCATTGAGTAGTCCGTGGATTTGTTGATGCATCTTGTGCAGTCATATAATGTCTCTGCTGAGGAGAATTAGGATGTCTGCCTTTTCATCTAGGGGTGGCATCTCTTTGGCTATCATTCTGAGATGAGGATGCTGAAGAGCGACTTCTGGTGTTGGAATTAATTCCCTGTTGAATGGTATTTGGTTAGACTCTACAAGCGTAGGTAGTGGTATCTCCGTGGTGCCCTTCTCAAGAGAAGTTATTATTAGGCCACCGGCCCTTCTCCCAGAGGTTTTAAAAACACTGCTGCAGGTGCCCAAGGTGTAGGGATAGACATCTCCTTTTAAGTCAAACAAGTCGAAGAGTTCTGACCTGGCTAATGATTTGTTTCTCTGTCATCCAGGCTAACATACAGCTTGACTGCCTTCTCTGGATGGCCCTTGGGATACACCCATGCCAGGCAAGTCTTTGCGCAGGAGTTGTCTCGAAGACCTTCTCCACAGACTTCGATGCATGAGGAAGATACCGCAACATGGCTTGTCGCTTGGTCTGTACTCTCCCCGACATGGCTTGTGGTGGGAGAAGGTGAAGACGCAGAGTCAGGCTGTGATGGATGGAGCGCTTGTATGTGGTCTTCGCTGTCGCACTCTAGATACTTGATGGGGATGACACAGTCCTTAGCAAGATGTTCAGTAGAGGCGCAGCACCTGAAGCATACTCCAAACTTCTTCAAGAGCTCCTTTCATTCTTGAAGGGGCTTCTTCATGAAGCCTATGCATTTCTTCAGGGGATGTGGCAGTTTGTGAATTGGACAATGGCGGTTCAGATTTTCCACCTTCTCTGCTTCATTGCCTTCGTCTGGCGCTGATGTCGGTGTAGGCAGAACTTCTGTCATTTTTGCAGACACTGGACCGCTGCGGTTACTGTTGTGCGAGCACAAAATCTCATAGTTAGGAGAGGACGAAGAGCCGCTGGTTTCTTCATAGCAGAAGCTGGGGTCGGTTTTGCACTCTGCAATCTCTTTAATGAAGTCATATAAATAGGAGAATGGAGGAAAAGAGACTTGATATTGTCTTTTGTAGTTTGACCCTCGTATGGTCCACATTTCTTGTATAGTGTAGGGTAACTTGGTGACTATGGGTTTCACCCCACGAGCGGTGTCCAGGTAGCTGAGGCCAGGTAGATGTGAGTCTGTCTTGGCCAGTTGAAGCTCGGACAGCAGGTCGCTAAGTTCTAGGAGTTTTGAGGCATCCTTGCCGGATATTTTAGGAAAGTCTTGTAATCGTTTGAACAACGAATCTTCAATTGCTTCAGGACTGCCAAAGCTATGTTCTAGTCTTTCCCATGCAGCCATGAGACCATTTGCTGGATTACTGATGTAGACGGATCTGAGCCTCTTGACCCGCTCTGTGGATTGAGGTCCGAGCCACCTGATTAGAAGATCCAGCTCTTCAGCAGCAGTGATGCCAAGGTCACTAATTGCGGCTTTAAAGGCACATTTCCAACCTCTATAGTTCTCTGGTTGATCATCGAACCTTGTGAGACCGGTCTTAGTAAGTTCACGGCGATCCATGTACCTTGAAAAGTTGGACATGTCGGTTTTCTCTGACTTTGGGAAGACAATTGCTGGCTGAGTAGTGCTGTACATATGGTCTGTAGCATCTTGACTTAGAAATATAGGATAGTATGGTGCGGCATAAGCATTTAGTGCAGTAACCGGTTTACTGAGAATAGTTTCTGCCATAGATGTGACTGGAGCTGTATGGCTTTGCTGGGGTGTAGGATCTGGCTGTGTATTGAAGCATGAAGGAGGTTTGGGTTTGAATGTTTGTGGCGCTTTCTACTGACCTTGAAAGCTGGCAGCTACAGGCGGATCGACATCCTGATGCTTTGGAGAGGGGTCGGTACTGACGCGAACGTTGTTGGTGGTCAGAGGTTCGTTGGCTTGGCTTAGCACGTAGTCTCTTGTGCGCTTAAGTGAGTCTTCCATGTCGAATTCGCACAAATTGAGGCTGCCTCCTTGGCTCCCACCTAGGGCTTGCTGGAAGACATTTAGCTTTGCCATGGCTGTGGCATGTTCACTTTCCTTCTGCAAGGCTTCTATTTCCGCATTCTCGCATGCAGATTTAGCTTCCATCTCTGCTTTCATGTGTGCAGATTCAGTTTCCATCTCTGCTTTCTGGTGAAAATGGCTTGCACTTTCGTAGATTCTGCGTCGGCACGTGCTCTTATGAATTGCTCGCTGAGGGTTGAGTACCTAGATTAGCTTGACTTGACTGAGTGCTCTGAGCTCCTAGTGGACCTGGATCTGTGCAATGCCGCTTCTGACATTTGTGCGATTTTTGCTTCTGTATTGTCCACAATGTCACGCACAGTGCAGTCTCGTTCAGCATTGAGCTGTTGGAAGTCTTGAAGTTCCTTTAGGGACTCTGACGTATTTAATTTCAGCAGAGTAGAGATGTATTTTTTACAAGTGTCTTTACAAGACTGGTATGCAGAGTACAATTGTTCAAGGACTCCCTCTGGTGGTAACTCGCGAGAGTCGTGTACAGTTAAGACGGTTACTTGGGTCAGCACTCTTTTCCATAGGGAAGTTGTGTGGTGTAGCAATTCACTTTTGGTGGATTCTAGGTTCTCTCTGACCTTCCATGTAGGATTAGTTGATCGTTTGGATCTTTCACTGCGAACTGTGAGAAGTTCTGTTTTCATTTCTTGCTGCTGCAGGGCTGTCAGTAAAAGGGTTCTTTTAGTCTTGGACATAGTGGCAGGAGTGCAAGGGTGGGGGCTGTTCTGCCCCTTTTATTGTCAAGGAGACCAATACAAAGTTGCAATAGACCAGCTGAGGAGCAGAGGGAATGTGATACAAGTCTATGAAAACTGCAGCTTCTCAATAGCTTATAGATAATCCTTTCTATGGATTACAGGCTGTGAACTGTTCTTATTAACAGGTATATCTTTCTGAGGTGAAGAGCACAGAGAATGTCTGCAGCCATGTAAGC
>VIAB01023672.1:15550-35476 GCA_009801035.1 Oophaga pumilio | reverse complement strand
ATCAGTTCTATGAATAATGGTGCTGTAGCTCGGTAATAATGAACATAACAAATAAAACTTCTGTAGTGTGACATTAGTAGGACCTTGGGACATAAAGAGTTGTCTGGCAAGCAGAAGCGTAGCTACCGGTGTGCAACAGGAGGCAGGTGGTATGGACACCCCCACAGTCGGGCCCACCTGCAGCGACAGCCACTCTTAACTGTATCTGCGTGCACACCATGACGATACAGTTAAACTGTGCGGTAGAATTCTGTTGGCCGCAGTGGTGATGGGTTGCTTGTGACCGATCCGGTACAAAGCGGTGGCTCCCTTCTGTGAAAGATAGAAGCCAGCATCCCAGTGCCCAGTGAGAGCCACTTGCAGTTTCTCAATGGCTCTCACCGCGGGTAAAATAGAGTTGTTCGGCAGCCTATTTCGTCATTTGCTGGCTGCAGGTGTTTGAGTTGTGGAGGGCCAAGTTTCGACTGTGATGATGTGATCTTAAATATGTGTTCACCTATAGTTATTGTAATGGTCAGAGAGGCACACAAGAGGCATTATTAGTTTCGAATGGGCAAAATATGGACACTATTACTTTCCAGTACACTCAATACTTTCCAAGGGGCAATATTACTGTCTAGAGGGCACAAATGACAATGTCTTACTATATCAGTGGGGTGCATTATTACTAACAGGGGCACAAAGAGGAGCACTGTTGGTGTGACTGTGCCACACAGCAGGTGCGGGAATAGGGACACATATGGCAGCAGTGGGCACAGTATTGGGGTATCAGCAGGGTGAGGAGTTTGTACAGGTTGAAAATAGATGGGCAGAAAGGCAGCATGGTGGCTCAGTGGTTAGCACTGTAGCCTTGCAGTGCTGGGGTCCTGGCTTCAAATCCCACCAAGAACAACATTTGCAAGAAGATTGTATGTTCTCCCTGTATTTTGCATGATTTCCTCGGGGTACTCCGGTTTCCTCCCACACTCCAAAGACATACTGATAGGGAATTTACATTGTGAGCCCCATTGGGGACAGTGATGATAATGTATGTAAAGAGCTGTGGAATAAGATACTGCTATATAAGTAATACATAATGAATAAATAAAAAAATGAAGACGTCAAATGTGTATTTGTTGTAAACTGTAGAGTGAGTTGTTGTTGGAAGACGTCGCAAACATAAAGAATCATCTGTACGTCACTATCTATAACTGTACTGTAATCTCTTAATATGTTCTACAGACCTGCTATTTACCACTTTATGGTCATTATATGGTTGTACTATAAGTGTTGGTTTTTGTATAGTGAATTTTTATTCACTAGCAGCACAGTCATCTGCTGAGGGTCACCTTTGCCCACTATGATTATGGCGCACGCACCCATTACCTTAGAGGCCCACTCAGATGTGTTTGGTCCACTGTGCTGAACATCTAGCTACATTTCTTCTGGCAAGTAAACATTTTTTTTTACAAAATTCTCATTACTCCTGTCCACCTCAATTCTGATGATGCCTCATCCCCTTTCTTCTGTCGCTATACCCATGATTGGCTGCAATTGTCATATTCTCCTTTGTCTTGATGTAATTGCACCCTCTATGTTCATGTGTATTTTATTGGTGCTAGATTATCAGTTATCTATGATTATTGAACATGTATAGAAAAGTAAATAAAATTCAGCTTAAAAAAACTCATTGATATCGCCGTATTCTGGTACCATACAAAATACAGTAAAGGGCGACCATAAAGAACCAAGAAGTGTTTCTGTTGGATTCTGTATGGAAAATACCTTGCTATGCTCCATCGTATACGGCTACTCATCCCTTTTTTTTCATAGAGCACCACATGGTTGCATCACGGTATGGCGGTACAGTCTCTGAGTGCTGCCAGTGCATAAGGTGCAAGGCCTCATGTACAGAAGAATATTACAGCTCCTTGCAAATTCCAAGGTCTGAGGAGATGTTATAGAATTCTTTAAGACCTTTTGGTTTCTGTTGGGCTTCATATGAATTTGATAGATGAAATAAGAATTGTAGCTTTTGGAAAAAAAATCTTCATAATATGCAAAGCACCATATGGCGGTGCGCAGAATAGCTACAACTTTAAAGTGTCAGCTTCTTCTAAAGTTAATCATTCCCATAAAGGTCATCCGTCCATCACCACGATGCCATTGAATGTGCATGGACAGTTTGTATGACAGTAACAACCAATAGTTAATAAAATGTGTATGCAAAAAAGCAATAAAATCTGCAGGGAGTTTTGTGGCAATTAAACAGCAGATAGGATAGGACCAAAGGCAATGTACCCTAAGGGTAGGATAGGATACCAATTTCCAGCAGGATACAAGACCACGAGGAACCCCTGAAGCGCGTTGTAAGCTTCTGTATTATGGTTAAAATCCATCCATGTTTATTAACTATCTAGAACCAGTGAGGAAGGAAAACGTCCTTAATGAATAAGACCTAACTACGCATAATGTCACTTTTTTTTGCATTTTACAGCATAGAAAATCAAAAGATCACATGACATTACATGACACCTCAATAGTTGATGACATCACAAAGCCACATGACATTGTAACGTGGCACGGGGCGGTAGCTGTGGGATTGGTACTCGCCTCTTTCGTCCTTGCACGCTATATGAAGATGGGGGTCCTAGCTGGGTGTGTGGGCTCTGTCTATGAGTGCGCTACGCCCTTGCAGGCCGCATGATGCCGGTGAGTTCGGATGGCTAGGACCAGATGTTGAACGGTTCAATAAGGGAGAACATATATCAAAAACTGACCGGCACATCCAAACATAGATCCAATGTGAACAGGTGCTAAAACCTAGAGTCACCAACTCATACACATTCAAGAATAAAAGGTAGCACACTGTAGCCTTAATGTGGCTATCAGGTACACATAAATTTTCCTTTTTATGCGCTAAGACTTCTCAATTTTTCATATTTCTAAGGCAGTGATGCAATTTATTTTTCATATTTTTTCATATTTTTCATATTTTTGTGTCCGCAAGTTATAGCGCTACAGTGTGCTACCTTTTATTCTTCAATGAGGGAGAACAGTCTTTTAATAAACAGTAACTTGATGGGAACTATGTACAATAGATAGCAGGTGCATAACTTCACAAATATTTCCTTAACAATATGCAAATTGGAAGTAGCGATCCTACAAGTCACAATCAACCCTTTAACGAGTCTTGTAATATGACTTACCAGCATCTGGCGTGTCGAGGTAAGGAGGCTTATTTGCCGTGCAATGCTCCTCTGGGAAATTTTATATGCAAATTGCCTCTTCAAAAAAAGAGGACTTGTACTCTATAGCGCCACCTATTGGAAGTAGCGATCCTACAAGTCACAATCAACCCTTTAACGAGTCTTGTAATATGACTTAGGATAAAAGCCAAATTAGTATCTCAATTTGCAGACACGGTGTTTTGGACTATTGGTCCTCATCAGTGCCAAGTAGGAGAGATCTGATTTGGCTAGATGAGAGGCTCTGGACTAGGGTCTAAGGGGTAAGGTTTCTCCTTGTGGAGAGTGACATACCAGCTCTGGCCTTTACAATACTGAGCATCTTCACACACGATCTCTCTACTTCTTCCAAGCTTACTTGTTTTTGCCTCAAGTTCCTCTGTCTTCACCATAACCCAGCACAGTACTACAGTCTAGTATGTGAAAGTCCTGTAATTCAACCATTGTGTCATGATCCAGACTGGGTTTTGAGTCCTGTTTTCCCTTTTTCCCGGTCTGGTCATGTCAAGGGCTAACCTTTCTCAGCCCCAGTCTGGGTTCAGGTTGGCTATTTATCTCTGCTGCTTATTGCAGGCATAGTTTTTGCCTAGGGCTGCATTTGCTGTCTGAACCCGTGTCTCTATTTTCCCCTATTCCCGTTCTGACTCAGTGTTCCCCTTTAGTGTGTTGACTCCCTGGTTTTGACTTGGCTTGTATCCTGAACTGTTTTTGTCTTTTGGCATATCCGCTCCTGACCGTTACTGATCCTTTGGCTTGTTCCTGACCCTGAGTTTATTCCTTTGGTACTGCGTTACAGTCTAGAATTTGACCCGACTTGTTTGACTATTCTGCTGCCACCTAGTGGCAGCCTCGCTGCTGCACAGCAGGTATGTTTCGTCTGTGTGCAGACCTCCTTCCACTCTATCGCCATCTAGTGGAGTTTCCATCTTCCTGTATTGCAGCAGTGTGACACTATAACTGACCAGAGACAGACAGTTTTTTTCTGCTCTGCTTTCTATGGATCTACTCTGTACCTTAGCGGATCAAATGGCTAGATTGACGCAAATGATGCCGGATGTGTCTGTGGAGCACAGGGCCTTGGCCAAGTCTCATAACCACCTGCAAGGAGAGCGTTCTGAAACGGTAAAAACTTTGCAGGGATCTTCTTCCCAGCCTGTCTGTAAGCACTCTGACACTGTTGATGTCTCTTTGCACTCTCCTGAATCTACAGTCAGGCTCCCAGATACCTTCTCCGGGGAAAAGGAGAAGTTCCGTACCTTCAAGGAGAGTTGCAAGCTATTGTTTTCTCTTCTGGAGATAAGAGTCCTTCCTTTCTTCGGGAGGGACCTCAATTGTGGGCTTTCTCTTTACCTGCTTCTGCCCATGAACGTGTGTATGTGGATAGGTTCTTTGAGACCTTGGGACTTATTTTTAATGAGCCCAACGGGGTCAGAGTGGCAGAGGACACAATCATGAGTCTCCTTCAGGGCAAGCTCTTGGCCGATTAGTATTGTTCTGAGTTCCGTCGATGGTCCTCTGACGTGTCCTGGAATGACTCTGCGCTGAGATGTCAGTTCAGGAGGGGACTGTCGGTTCACCTGAAAGACGCTCTGGCTCTCCATCCACCACCCAGCTCATTGGAGGAGGATATGACTCAGGCTATCCGTATGGATCGAAGGCTGCGGAGAGAGGTGTTACACAGAGAGAGGTTCCGTTGTTCCCTGCTAATCCTGTTGTTTTGCCACCGTCTGAACCTACGGAGGTGGGGCCTACCAACCTCATGGAGAAGGAGAGGAGACGACGACGGGAAGGAAAGCTGTGTTTCTAATGTGGGGATCCCGGATATTGGAGTAAGGACTGCCCCTCCTGCCCACCGACTAGCAAGGTGACTGTCTAGGAGGCCACCCAGACTCTCAGGTACCCTTTTCCTCATTTTCTAAAGTACTGTTGGAAGTGGTACTTTGTTGTGAGAGTGGCTTCACGCCCACTTCTGCTTTCGTGGACTGTGGGTCATCCATGAACTTTATTGACTTGGTGACCAAGTGTAAGTTAGGGACAGTTAGGCTGGAGACTCCTATTCATATTGTTGCCATTGACAAAACACCGCTGGCTTTGAATGTCATTAAATTTGTCTTGGAGGAGTTTCTCCTTAAAGTGGGTTCCTTGCACCAAGAACGTATTTTCATGTTCTGTTCTGGACAATATTCCTTTGGGACTGGTGTTGGGGTTCCCTTGGTTACAATTACATAATCCTCTGATAGACTGGGAATCTCGGGACATTGTTAAATGGGGTCCTAATTGTGTTAAAAGTTGCCTTACTACTGTACTTGTGTCATCCATTAATCTGGAAGGAATTGCTGAGTACCTGAAGGATTTTGAGGATGTTTTTTCCGAAAAAGAGGCCGAGGTCTTACCACCACACCACTCTTTTGACTGTACTATTAATCTGGTTCCTGGTTCTAAATTGCCTAAGGCCTGCCTATACAACCTCTTGGCCCGGAGCGAACCGCTATGAAGGAGTACATTTCAGAAAGCCTACATAAAGGCCACATCCATCCCTATGTCTCCCCTGTGGCGGCTGGATTCTTTTTTGTAAAAAAAGATAGTGGTTTGCGCCCATGCCTTGATTTTCGGAATTGAAGAAGATCACAGTGAGAAATACCTATCCCCTCCCGCTCATCCCTGATTTGTACAAAGAATTATTGGGGGCCAAGTGGTTTTCTAAATTGGACCTCAGGGGAGCATATAATCTAATCCGTATTCGGGAGGGGGATGAGTGGAAAATGGCATTTCTCACTTCTGAAGGGTTATTTGAGAATTTGGTTAGTCCCTTTGGTCTCAGTAATGCTCCAGTTTTTTTTAGAATTTTATTAACCATGTATTTTCTGATTTTATTGGGAGCTTTATGGTGGTGTATTTAGATGATAGCCTTGTGTTTTCATCTAACAAACAAATTCACATCTATCTTCTACATGCGGTTCTCCAGAGGTTACGGGAGAACTCGCTTTTTGTGAAACCTGAAAAATGCGCATTATTTGTTCAGGAATTGTCCTTTCTGGGGTTCATTCTGTCAGGGTTTCGTATGGACCCTGGGAAGGTACGGGCCATTGTGGATTGGGTGCAACCCAGAGACTTAAAGGGTCTTCAACGTTTTTTGGGGTGTGCAAACTATTATAGGAAATTCATTAAGGGGATTTCACAGGTGGTCAAGCCCCTCACTGATCTTACTCGCAATGGGGCTGATATCAAAAGCTGGTCAGCACCGGCTGTGGCGGTGTTTGCTTTATTAAAGAAATGCTTTATGTCTGGCCCCGTTTTGGTCCAGCCCGATCTATCTGAACCGTTCATCGTTGAGGTGGACGCGTCAGAGGTGGGGGTGGGGGCAGTGTAATCCCAAGGACCCACCACTTTGACTAACCTGAGGCCTTGTGCCTTCTTCTCAAAAAAATTCTCTCCCTCTGAGAGAAATTACGATGTTGGGAATCGGGAGCTTTTAGCTATCAATTTGGCCTTTGAAGAATGGAGGCACTTTTTGGAGGGGGCTGTTCATCGGATCACTGTTATTACGGACCACAAAAATCTGTCTTATATTGAGTCGGCCAAACGTTTGACTCCCAGACAGGCTGACAGTCTAGGTTGTCGCTTTTTTTTCACGCTTTAATTTTTCTATCACCTTTCGACTGGGTTTCAGGAATGTCAAGGCAGATGCATTATTTCGCAGCTTGGATCCGATATCATCTCCCGAACCTCCTTCATCCGTTCTTCAGCACGGGGTGGTTGTGGCAGTGGTGTCCCCAGAATTGGAGCGGGAGTTTCGTGAGGCTCAGTTTCTTGCTCCTCCATCATTGCCTGACAACAAGCTCTTTGTCCCGGTTCAGTACTGGTTCAGGGTGCTCCAGGAGTTCCACGATTCTGCTTTTAGTGGGCATCCTGGAATCTCGGCCACTCGTACAGCTATTGCTAGGCTGTTTTGGTGGTCCTCTATGGCTTCTGATGTCGCCTTGTTTGTACCTTCCTGTGATATTTGTGTCCGTGCTAAACGCTCTCATAACCGGCCGCAAGGGAATTGGTGCCATTGCCAATTCCGGATAGACCTTGGACTCATTTGTCCATGGACTTTATCACTGATCTCCCTCCTTCCAATAGCAAAACTGTGGTCTGGGACCACAGATTCAGTAAACAGGCGCATTTTGTACCTTTAGTGGGACTGCCTAATGCTGAAACACTTTCTAGGTTGTTTTTTGAGCACATGGTGCGATAGCATGGTGTGCCTTTGAGTGTAGTGTCGGATAGAGGGTACAATTTGTGTCCAAATTCTGGAGCGCTTTTTGTAAAAGGTTAGGGATTAGTTTGGCCTTCTCCTCGGCCTATCATCCCGAAACCAACTACCAGACGGAGAGGACCAATCAGTTTCTTGAACAAATTTTGCGGTGTCTTGCCACGTCCCAGCAGGATGATTGATGTTCTTTGTTACCAGTGGCTGAGTTGCCTTTAATAACCGTATTAATCAGTCCATGGGCACCTGTCCGTTCTTTTGTAATTATGGCTTTCACCCTCATTTTCGTGAGTTTTCCAGGATGGACTCGGGGTGTCCAGGGGCGGATTCGGCCATTCAACGGTTGAGGTAGGTATGGAGGGAGGTCCATAGGAACATTGGGGAGGCTCAGGGCAAACATAAACAGTTTGCTGATAAGCGACGATCTACAAGATCTATATTCCTGGTGGTAGATAAAGTATAGTTGTCTACCAAAAACATTCGGCTGAAAGCTCCTTCTTCTAAGCTAGGTCCCAGACCCCACACAGTACCAAGCCCCAGCTGGGACTTCTGTTTTCTATTTGTCTAGTACAACTTATTGGTAACTTTCTCTACTTCTTAAGTGAGTTTTGATAAAGACCCGGAACTGGGTCGAAACGTTACCTCGTTTCCCTCGCTACCTCGATAATTTTCCTGTGGTGAAATTATATTGTACACAAAATAAACTCTAGTGTTTTCTATCTGCAATTATAGCAAAATGTTTTTGAGTGCCTCCTGTACATACACCGCCGAATGTGCCTGAGCCGTAGAGACTTCAGCTGGGTTGGCCACTGCAACTGGCAGTCCTGTGGGCATGTCATAACCCCGCAGGTACACTAGCTCGCTCTGTCTCTCTCATGTGCTGAGAGTTGCTCTCAATTTTACTGACCTCTAAATTTGGCTCTATGTCACTATGCCATAAGTGTACACAATGTTTCTACAAGGACTAGGGAGTGGGACACAATTTGATTAGCACCTGAAGAGAAATGCTCCAATGGAACTGAGTCAGTACCGGGGTGAAAGGGTGATGTTGCTCTGGGCCTCACATTCTGAGGTGCCCACCCAGAGGTACACTACTTTTAACAGTTTAACTGCTGCAGAGTAGAGAGACATGATCCTGGATGCCGAAACAGTTGAAAGCAATGATGAAAGAGGAAGCGTCAGCTGACGCTTCCTCGTACATTATTCTTCATCAGCGTCTGAAGTCTCAGATGTGCAGCCTCTCAGAATGCTCGCTGCAGAGCTCAGAGCAGCGGGAAACGAGGAGGAGAGATGAGTATTGTATTATTATTTTTTTTTAAATCAGTGAGAACATTGTACTGGCCAGAATACTGTATGGAGGACTATGTGGAGTGCATCATACTGTCAGGAGGACTATGGGGAGTGCATTATACTATATGGAGGACTACATGGAGTGCTTTATACTATATGGAACACTATGTGGAGTGAGTTGTAGTATATGGAGGACTATGAGGAGTGCAATATACTATATGGAGGACTGTGGGGAGCGCAATATACTATATGAAAGAATAGTATTATAATATTTTTAGGGCTATGTAGGAGCCTTTATACTGTATGCAAGCAATTATACAGTGTGAAGGTTTGCGTGGGGTCTATCATATTTTGTGGAGGGCTTTGTGGTGACCATTATACCATTATATACTGTATGTAGGCCCATTATACTACATGGAGGGCTGTGTGGGGGTCACCATACTTTTTCAGGGGAAATTGAGGGTTGGGGTACAGTACGGTCATCATACTGTGCATGTGGAGGATACTGCAGAGGAATTCACTGTTGGGGTATCTTACAGTGTTTGTGGGGCACTTTTGTTGACATTATACTTTGAGTGCAATGAAAGGAGAATCTAGGGCTTCAGTAAGAGGAAAATTAGAGGGTACACAGTACAACACAGTAGGTGCAGTAATAGGGACACATAAGGTAGCAGCAGCTCAGCATTGGGGTATCAGCAGGATGAGGAGTTTGTGCAGGTTGGGGATAGATGGGGACGGGGCAGGAAATGTGAGAAGTCATATGTGTCTTTATTGTAATCTCTGCAGCAAAGTCCCGGCTGGAAGAAGTTGCAATGTTGGTCTGAGCCAGATGGAAAAGACCGGAAAACTGAATGACTCCACCAGTAAGAATGTCAGCTATAAGTCACTATCTGTAATTGTGCTGTAATCTCTTATACGTTCTCTATCTATCACTATATGGTCACCTGATGGCAGTAATATTAGTGTTGGTCTTTGTATAGAGAGTTTTTTTTAGTAACCTCATCTGCTGAGGTTCTCCTACACCAACTATCCACTATAGTTGTAATCAAGATTACCTGGTTAGGGGCCACTCATAAGTTTCTCTTCCCCCTGAATCAAACCTCTAGCTACGCCTCTGCAGTGCACTGAGTATATCAGAACCCAAAAAATTATGTGGAGAATCAGAGTTCACTAAGACTCTAGTGACATTAGATATAGCATCATGAATATTCAATATTATAGGCTTAGTAACTGGAAGTTTGCTGATGTTCTGTTGGAATATGTTTGGTGCAACACCTCCATTCCTGTCTATGAGTGTGTTAAGGGCCTGCGGAACGCACCTAATAGATATTAAGGAGAGGTGCATTCGCAGCCCGGGATCCACCGTGCAGGCAGAGCCTGCTGCTAGTAAGATGGCGCAAATAGGCAGTATGAGCAAACTCTGTTATCCCGCAGAGTTGCAGATGTAAAGCCGTAGCACTATATGGCGGTATGGGCCAACTCTGTTATTCCACAGAGCTGCTAACTAAAATGCTGTAGCTCTATATGGCGATATAAGCGGACTCTGTTAATTCACAGAGCCGCTGTGACAAAGACTGTGTCCTGTCAGACTCACAGGGGACACAGATGACTGCTAAGCGGATTGCAGTCTGTGGTCATGCAATCAGAAAACAAGCAATAATCTCCTCACCGGAGTAGCCGGTATTCTAATGGCGTTTCAGGTGACTCCTGATCTCCAATGGGAGATCTTGCCCTGGGCATGCTCAGATGGAGAAAGCGAGGACTTTGTCCCAGGACTGCCTGCTCCAGCACTGGTTATAATAGAGGAACCAGGAGAGGCAGCAACAAGCCTCTGCACATCATTAGACCGAGCGAGACGCTGGGACCGACGTCTCTGCTGAGCAGGCTCCACTGCAGCCGGAGATGGATGGGGGACCGCAGCGGGACTGGTTCGAGATTCCCCTTGTGCAGCAGCGGAAACTCGATCCCTAACAGAGTGTTTAGTTGCTAGATTTGTATGCTGTTTATAAAGTTAAAAAAAAAACTCCCAGAAGGCTCACACAGGGAGAGCATGTGACTGTATTTCCTGTTTTCCTGTGTCTGTATGAGAGAAACAGCCTGCTGTAGATGCTGCACAGATAGAGACACACAAATGATTTATTCCTGATCCATTAAGCTTATCATAGATTGTTCCTGTTTGTTCCTCAATAAAGAAGCTCTGTTGCCACAGTCGGAATTTTCGGCTGACAGGTAAGCAAGCCATGCCAAAGAGACTGGAATGCAATTAAGAGAATTTTTCAATATCTTAAAGAAATTCAAAGGCTAAATCTTAAGATATCTGCATCAGGAGATCTCACTCTCAGAGGTTATGTGGATGCAGATTGGACTGGTTATTCAAGTGATCGGAAATCAACAAGTTGTTACTTGTTCAAGTTAGGAGAAAATTAAATTTCTTGGTCCAGCAGATAACAAGTGTCAGTCGCACTTCTACAGAAGCAGAATATATGCCTGCTGCTTACGAAAGTCAAGAAGTAATTTGGTTGAAACAACTTTTGGAAGATTTCGGCAAGCCATTAGCTCAACCAACAGTTATCTATAAGGACAACCAAGGATGCATTAAACTTGTCAGCAGTGAGAAGATTAGTGCAAGGACTAAGCACATTCACCACTTATTTGACTTAGTGGAACGTGGTGTACTCGAGTTTGTTTATTGTGAGTCTGACAAGATGATAGCTGATGGTATGACAAAGCCATTATCAAGAGCCAAGTTTGTGGACTTCAGAACCGCAATGGGACTAACAGGATAAGTAATTGTTGAGTGGAGGTGTTGGAATATATTTGGTGCAACAACTTCATTCCTGTCTATGAGTGCTTAGTTGCTAGATTTGTATCCTGTTTATAAAGTTAAATAAAAACTCCCAGAGGCTCACACAGGGAGAGCATGTGACTGTATTCCCTGTGTCTGTGTATGCGAGAAGCAGCTTGCTGTAGATGCTGCACAGATAGAGACACAGAAATGATTTATTCCTGATCTATTAAGCTTATCATATATTGCTCCTGTTTGTTCCTGAATAAAGAACCTCTGTTGTTACACACTTCGAAAGTATCCTAAGTAATCTGCTGCCATCATGTTCCCTCTACTTCTTGATAACACACATAGTCTGAAGAGATAAGCTCCTCAAGTACATATTTGTATGGTATTTTTACTGGTAGGGATAATTTTTCCCTATGCATTTGACCGTTGGCCCTTCTTAAACATATGCTTTCTCTAGATTTCCGCACATGGGGTGGGTCCTGAGAATGCACCACTGTTCTTGATGCCCTTGAGTCCCATTAATGGTCACTTCTATCTTGTAGTCTCCATCTTTCAATAGTACATCTAAGTCTGTCAAGTTTAGTAACTCTTCCTCTTCTTTATCTTTGCGGCCTGTCTTATCAGTTCTAGAACCCATCACCCTCCCGATATCCAGAGGGGCTGGCTTCTTTTTACAGCATTTCAGCAGGAGGTCTTGGAATAAGTAGCCTTTGGCCATCCCATGCATGGTGTCAGCCCTGAACCTGAAGGGCGAGAGTTCTTGAATTTCAGTTCGAACTACCAAGCTGTTAGAAAATGTATCTTCAGAGGCACGGTCTCATCCGGAATCAGGCAGTTTTTTTTCCTTTTTTATCTTGAAGCAAGTGGACAAGGCATGGGTCATAAGCATTGTCTAACTTAGGCTAGGTTCACATTTGCGTTTGATTCCGCAGCGTATCATCCGAAATCTCAAATGCATGCGAAAACGCATGCAAACGAATGTAAAAGCAGCGTTTTTTATCCGCCTCATCTTACGCATGACGGCAAAAAACACAGCGTTTACATGCGTGTGTATATGTTTTTGCATGTGTTTGCGTTTTTTATGCGCACGCGTAAGAAATTTCAATTTTTTTCCAGTAGATTTTCCTTGACATCAGACACCCAGTAGGCGTGTCTCATGGGATTTCTATACATATATATAGACACACTGCACTGAGGAAATCCTCGTCTTTGGCTGCTGTATCTTGCTGCAAGATTGATCTTGACCTGGACAGCTTCCCAGAAGATCTGGATTTACAATTGAAGTTAGCTGCTGCTTTTGCTTTTGCTTGTCAAGAACACAAAAGAAGAGAAAGACTGAGAAGACGTCGTCATCGCTATTGGCAACACCCCATCCTTGAACTCTAAGAGAGAAGTGGAGCTTACCACTCTTTGTACACCGACCTGCAGCAAAACCCGGAGAAGTTCTTTGACTACACGAAGATGTTGCAGCAGAGCTTCCATGTCTTGCTGCTATGTGTCCAAGAATCCATTGCCAGGCAGGACACACAGCTCCGTCGAGCAATTCCTGCTGAGGAACATCTCTTGGTCACCTTGAGACCCTGAGGTACGTAGTGTTGAAAAAGAAACTCCTGTCACAAGGAAACCATACCCTATCCCTAACCCTATCCCTAAGCAGTGTACTGATTTTTGTTTTTAATTTTCTTTTCCGCAGATTCCTGGCTACTGGAGAGACATTGTCCTCGTTACATTTCCAATTCTGGATTGGAGTATCCACCCTTTCTGGGATTATTGTAGACGCTTGTCGTGCTTTAGTTGGCATTCTGCGGCAAGAATTCCTCCCCCAACCCATATGTGAACTCTGGATTGAAAATGCTTCCAAATTCCAGGAAATTTGCAATTTTCCTATCTGTGTGGGGCTGTGGACAGCAAACACATTAGGATTATGAAACCATCTGGAAGTGGAACAGAGTACTTCAATTCTAAAAAATATTTTTCCATTGTTCTAATGGCTATTATAGAAAGCCGATTCTAGATTCATTGCCGTGAACATTGGCTCATTTGGATGAGGCAATCACTCGCAGACATGGGCCAACGTCTGTAAGGGAATGATTTTAATTTTATGCCGCCACGACCTCTGCCCAACACTGATGGACCTCCAATGTCTTTTGTTGTTGTTGATGATGAGGCGTTCCAAATGTGTGCCAACCTCATTAAACCATACTCAAGTCGGAACTTAAATCATACAAAAACAATTTTGAACTATAAACTGACAAGGGCACAAAGAACCGTGGCGTGTGCATTTGGATTGCTGGTATCAAAATGGCGCATTTTGTGCACATCCATTAATCTAAAAATTGACACTATTGATGAGGTTGTGAAAGCATGTGTTGCTCTGCACAACTATATCATGGTAAAAGAGCGACCAAGCTTACAATCTGAGGAACCTGTTACATAGCATGATTACCAATTTCACCCTGTCAGAACCACAGTGGAAGTTGCCCAGTAGAGGGATAACATTGCCGCTTACTTTGTTTCAGATAATGGACGTGTGGCATGGTAAGACAAAATGGTTTAAGCCGCTAATGTACCTGTTATGTTTTGTACCTGTTATGTTTAAATGTAGCTGTAATGCTACCATGTACATGTAATGTAATTTACCCCTAATGTTTGCTGAGTTAAATATAAACTACCTTCCCTCTAACATAAAGTGTGTTTGTGTCCCACCTTACCTCAAAAATAAATTGTGTTTGTGTCGGTGGTGGCACATAAAGATTAAAAAAAAACACAAGATATAGTGCTAACAAAAAACAAATTTTATTTTCAACACTTTTACATCTTTTATTTTAAACACTTTTACAAAAAAAATGGCTAAGGTTGGGTGATTTGATTTTTCTTTGGGGTTTACAAGAGGGTGAAATGGGGAGGACCTTGGGAGTGTGGAGATGTGAGGATTGAGTGGTAGTTGATGAGGAAAGTGTTACTGGGGAAGGGTCTACAGGGGAAGGGGCAACAAATTGAAGGATTGGATCAGGGATGGCAGTGGAGAGATTGGAGATAGATGACAAAGTGGAATCATGGGAATCAATAGACAAACTGGAAGGAACAGAAAGAGACACAAGGGAAGGTAGTGACAAATTGGTAGGTGAGGGTGGAGGTGGTGGGTAGATTTTTTTGGCTCCTGGTTTTGGTCCTGAGGCCAAGATTTTTTTTTTGGACCTCGCTTTTCTTGGCCACGTGGAAGTGCTGGGCTCTGTAGCAGTCATCTGGCATGGTGCTGGACTGGGCCGCATTGTGGATACTTCTGGTTGCAGGGGTGCTGTTGTGGGCAGGGGTTGCTGGAATGGGCAGAGGTGCTGGAATGGGCAGGGGTGCTGGACTGGGCAGGGGTGCTGTAGTGGGCAGAGGTAGTGGACTGGGCAAGGGTGGTGTACTGGGCAGCATTGTGGATACTGCTGGCTGGATGGGTGCTGGACTCTGGCGCATGCAGCTGCAGGGTTGATACACTTGGCAGAGTGGTCGCTCGGTGAACTGGAGGCAGCGGTGGCGGTGGAAAGTTCGGTGCTGTGGGAGCTGGATAGTAGATGGGCTGCTGGTAGTATCCTCCGGCCTGTTGATTGTAGGATTGTGACTGCTGCTGGGACTGCTGCTGCTGTTGCTGTAATGCGTAAGCATCCTGACAAGCCTGCATGACATTCAGCTGGAGTTGAGGCGTAAGGTTTTCTGACACACTCCGCTCAATTGTAAAAAAAAAAGGTCGGCTTCCAGGCGGTCAAGGTGATTCTTGACTTCCTTGAACCCACTCTTCACTCTGTCAGCAATCAACCTAACCCCATCCAGAAAGACCAAGCTTAATTTCAGAAACTCTGGCATGCCTGACCTCTCCCAGGCCCTCTGCCGCTGACTCGAAGACCCAGCAAAAGCAGAGGCAGGGGGCTGGAAGAGAGGAAAACTTGATGGATCGTCTGTCCCTTCCCCAGCCTGTGAAGCCTGCAAGGTTGCTTCATTGCTGGTGGATGACTGGGACTGCATTTGTACAGTGGCTGGTAGATGAGTGGCTGCTTCAACAGAGGTTGTGTGGTGCTGCACCAGGTTCTGTGTGGAAAAGAGGAAAACATTAGTGCAAAAATCAAGGTTGTGTTGTGCTGCTCCTGGTTCTGTGTGTGGAAAAAATTTAAACATTAGTAAAAAGAAAAAAAATAATTCTATACTTACGTTCTCTGAGGTAGCGCAGGCCTCAGAAAGGCAGGGTCCCGGTGGTATTTGTGGAACATTGCAGCAGAACCACTTGGAACCTGAACCTCTTCTCTCATGTTCTTGTTGAAGCGGCACTTCATCGCGTGCCAACGGACTTTGATTCACTTCACTGTGAAGGGGGAAAAAAAATAATTAGAAAACAATGCACATCCATTCACAGGTTCACTGCTGTTTCAGACCACATTGCAATATTTACCAAAATCAGTTCTGGCACGTGGTGTGGCACAGTCCCAACCAGGCAGCAGCGATGTTGCCACTTCTTCCCAGAGCCATTGAATCACCACATTGTCAGAGTGCTGACGGTCAAGGGTGTCCCACAACGATACTCGCTGTTGCACAAGGTGGATTAGTTGTTCGTTGTCTATATCCACTGTGGCTTCTTCCCGTTGTGTAACCTATAGATAATATAGAAAAAAATAATTTTAAGTAAAACTTAAAAAAAAATTGCATTCCAACTCTGATGAAAGGAATACTTACTTACTTTCCTCCTGAGACACATGAGCCCGACGACCCTGGGAAGAATCCTCTCCACTGGACTGCTCCTGCTCTTCATCACTGCCAGGTACCTGTAAAGAAATTAAATGATTTAACACGTGTGGAGTATTGCCAGTAAATACATACCAATCAGTATAGCAAATGTGATTACATAATCTTTGTCCATTCCACCCCGGGAAGAAGTCTATTCCTCACTTGAGGACATTTTGAAGAGCAGGCAGCAGTCAAGTGAAAGACTACAGAAAAGAACAGAAGAAAAATTAAACTTGTAAAGATCCAAAAACAATTTAGACCCCCTAAAAAAGGACAACAATACTTACATTACAGGCAGTAGTCAAACGCCACAGCAGTCAGCACAGGCCAGGGACAGACGGCAGCAACAGGAGCCAACCACAGCACCAGGAGACAACCACGAGAAAACCGCTGCACCAGGAGACACCCACTGCGCCAGAGAGAATCGGCCAGTCTACAAGGAACAAAAAAAGCATTCAGAGAAACAGACATTTCCAAAGCTTCTATACTTACATAGACAGTGTTGTCTTCACCACGACAGAAAGCAGCACCAGGAGACGAAATGGAGAAAACCGCAACACCAGGAGCCAACAAGGAGCCAACCAGGAGCCAACCAGGAGTCAACGTCTAAAAGTAAACAGAAAAAAAAATTAGTAGAGTACAAAAAGCAGTGTGAGAGACAGACATTTTCTAAGGTTCTTTGCTTACATAGCCAGTGTGGTGGTATCAGCCAGCATCCAGAGAGTTATGGCCTTGCAGTGTCCACACTTCCTTTTATACAGCTATCAATTAGCAGGTGGTTGAGTCACTTCCTGGAACAACTCATTAAAAAATGCGTTTACATAGACAGTAATGCGCTTATTTGACGCATTTCATCCGCGGGCGCATGATTACGCAAATTTGCTGGATTTTTGCTGCTTCAGAAAATCCAACATGTTGCGTTCGCAGGAACCCGTTGCACACCAAAAAACAATGCATGCGTATGCTGAGGCATGCGAACTGATGCAAACGCATGCCCCTGCGTATACCATGTTAAAGATAGGGAAACATGACACATACGGATTGCTGCGGATGAAACGCTGAGCAAACAGACGCAAATGTGAAAGCAGCCTTATTGTACATCACAGGACTTTTTACACTCTTAAAATACAACAGAGTCACTCAGAGATACTTGTCTGTTTCTTATTGGTTAATATCTATTTGCGTAATTAACTTCTTGGAATGTTAGTTTTCATACCAAAGATACCTGAAGCGATGAGGCTGTCTTGAACTGTCTCTCCTGAATACGCATGCTTATCTAACCCACAGATGATGATAACATAAGTCCTGTATAAATCCAAGGTCACAGTCTTATTCTATCTCTATCCCAGAAACAGGTGTTTGATAAGTACAAATCTACACACATTTTTTTGTCCCTACCATGAGAACATCTTTTGGAAATACATTTTGCTATAACTTTTAAAGGGAACCTGTCACCAGTAAATAAACGCTATTAACCAGCAGATATAGGTTTAATGTGCAGATAATAGCGTTATTAACTTGCTCAGCGCCTGCACTTAGTCGAACGCTGCGGGTAGAAATTCAACTTTATTCCCTCCTACAGCATTCCGGTTTAGGTCACCTCTCTGATAGTATACAGAGCGGCAGCTGTAATCGCTTCCCTGGTCCGGGGGCGTTATTACAGACACACTCTCTCTACTCCGAGCGGTGACTGAACCAATGCCGCCGGCGCCACCACCGTGACTGAAACCGGAACACTGCGGGGATGTGGGGTGGGGAATAAAGTTCATTTCCTCACCACAGTGTTCGGCTAAGTGCGGGCGCAAGGCAGGTTAATAACGTTAACTAGCAGATTAACCCCATATCTGCAGGTTAAAAGTGTTTTTTTCTGGTGACAAACACTGTCACTTCTTACTGTAGTAAATAAAATTAAAGGATTTTCTGCAAGTTTTTAAAATTAATACTAAAAGAACAATGCTAAAATATGAAAATATGACAACCTTTCTATCAGTCACCTCAACTATCTGCTGCACCTAATCTCTGGCCTCTGCATCCACAGGCCAAATATGTACAAAATACTGCCACACCATGGCCAGACCATATATTACCACTATATAGTAACCGAATAATACCACATGTAAGGGACAAATACTGCCACACCAAGGCCGGACCACATATTACCACCACATAGTGACCAAATAATACCGCCACACCATGACCAAACCACATATTACCCCGATATAGTGACCAAACATTACATACAAGGGACAAATACTGTAACACTATGACCAGACCACATATTACCACCATATAGTGACCAAATAATATCACATTCATGGGATAAATACTGCCACACCATGACCAGACAACATATTACCACCACACAGTGACCGAATACTAGAATACTGATCATTAATATAAAACACAATACTAAGAACCCTAATGTAATCGCCAGTGACATTACACACAGGAGCTCTGTACATAATATATAGTGTACAGTGTAAGTGTGCAAGTAACACGCTGACACACCAGTGACGTCTGTAGGTGAAGTGCTTCATCTTCACTTTTCCTCTTCATCCGGTGCAAACTGCCATCTCTTCTTCCAGCCAATACTCGACATTGCAGAAAATAACACACAGTCATCTACAGCTGATTGCTTCTAGATCACATTCCCCACGTATTCCCCTACTTCTACATTATGCCCAGCACAGTAACAGACCTACCTTTTTGTTCCCCCATGGAAGACTGCATCCTCAAAAGTAAATAAATTACAGAAGTTATAATGTCCCCCTAATTGACTCCTACAGTAATTATGTCCCCCACTTGCGACCGTAAAGCAATTATGTCATCCATCCTGGCCCCTTCCTGTAATACTTTTCTCAGTCTTGGCACCCTTCCGTAATAATCGCCCTCATCCTGGGCCCCTTCCTGTAATAATGTCCCATCCTGACCCCTTACTGTAATAATGTCCCTCATCATGGTCCTTTCCTGTAATAATGTCCTCCATTTGGACACCTTTATATAATAATGTACCCCATTCAAGTCTCCATATGTCCCCCATCCTGGTCCTCATGTCTCTCATCCTTGGTATATGTTGTATGTCATCTATCCTGGTCCTCATATGTCCCTCATTCTGGTCCCCATATGTACCATATCCAGGTCCTCATATGTCCCCTATATTGAGTTCTACTGGGAGAAAATAAAATAAAGAAAAGATTCTTCTTACCTGTCCGTGGTCCGGCAGTGTCCACTTCCAGCTTCATTGGTGGTGCTGACGGGCCGGTGCATGGCAGTGACGTCATATGCTGGCGACGTGCGACTGTGTCCAACTTATTCACATCATTTCCACTTCTGGGCCGAATGACTATCTTGAAGTTCTCTACAGAATCTCTGGATTGATTTCTTTCCCGCCTGAGGACATAAATGTACACGTCCAGTATTATCACTTAATGAATAGCCATCTTTTGATTAATTGTAACGATTGAACGCCTATTACATGATACATAGGGGAGTGAAGCCTCGTCCCTACAATCCCTCATGGAATATCTAATAAAAGACTCAGTATTCTGTGCATCCATGTTTCCCATCTATAATCTTCGTCATCCATTACTGTAGAA
>VIAB01023671.1:19337-33967 GCA_009801035.1 Oophaga pumilio | reverse complement strand
GAAAAAACCGCAAATATTCCTGAACGTGTGCACTTAGCCTAAAGGACATTAGCTCCTAAAGGACCTATGATGTATATTTTCATCATAGCTCGATACAGAATGTATGAAGCAGTCTTAACAGGTGAGACTTCATACCAAGTAGCATATAGTATAAGCAAACAAGCAATCGCAGGAAGAGATGGGCAAACCCGAACAGTAAAGTTTGGAGTCATTACTAAACACCTAGTGTTCAGGCACTGAACCAGAACACCGAATTTTCCAGGAAGTCCATGTTACTGTTTGGGTTTGTCAGTCAGAACATCGGATGTTTCTCACGCTGTCATCTGTAATCGCAAGATCATTACCACTGGTCAGAGAGCAGTAGTTCCCAAGCTTTCAAATAACAGTGTGAGCAATTAGCTGTGACCAGCAATAAAAACGTTTCCTCCGGTCACATGAGTTGTTTTATGAGAGAGTTCTACTCCCATCAGCCTATGCCTGCTGTCGCTGATAACAGTGGGAGCATTCACCGCTGATGGAAGTATTCATCAGCCTCCACCTGTGCTATATATAAGTAAATGAAAAAAATGACATGGGGTCTTTTACATTTTTGATAACCAGTGCAGGCAAAACTGACAGCTGTGGGCTGCAACTTTCAGCTGTCAGATTTATTATAGCTGGTTATCAAGAAACAAGGGGTCCCGCACTGTTTTTATAAATTATTTAAATGATTTTAAAAAATGGCATGGGATCCCCCATTTTTGACAACTAACCGAGCTAAAACAGATAGCTGGGGGATGCTATTCACAGACTGGTAAGGGGTCATGGATATTGGCCGCCCCCAGCCTAAAAACACAGCTGCCCCTGAAAAGACGCATCTATTAGATGCCCCAATTTTGGCTCTTTGCCCGGCTCTTCCCACTTGGCCTGGTGCAGAGGCAAGTAGAGTAATGGTTGTGGGGTGAATATGAGCTGTTTCATGGCCACTGACATCAAGCCCACAGGTTAGCAATGGAGAGGCATCTATAAAATGCCCCATTACTAACCCCATAGTTAGATTGTAAAAATGACACAGCCAGAATAAAATTCTTTAATTGAAAGAAATACACAGACTCCTTTATTTGAAATAAAAAGCACAGTTACACCTAATCCACCAATGTCAATTTCACCTGCAAAGAAACGAAAATAATACACAACCAAAATAATTACCCTACTCCTGATCCATTGATGCCCATGTCCCCTGGATAAAACAGAAAATAATAAACAACCCTATCCTTCACCTGTCTAATATGAAGATAATCCTTACTGTTTCATGACAATCTGGATAATTTGGAGAGGAATCACATCAGTGATGGACCGCTATCCCCACCAGCCATAACACACTGACAGGACCATAATCGCTCCTGCAGTGTGTAGCGCTGAGCTGTCGTGAGAAAGTTTACTGGAGTTCAAACCCAAAGTCGGGTCACCCAGGTTCATCAGGTTTGAATTCCAATGAACTGTCTCACAGCAGCTCAACACTAGACACTGGAGGAACAATTAAGCTCCTGTATATCACGGGAAGGATTGCAAGAGAACTCACCAGTGCAATCTCCCGGAAGACGGGTATAGAAGACAGCTTTAGGCTCCTAGGAACGCAGGGTGAGCAAGACAGGAGAGAGATAGTTTCAGGACCTGAATCACCTGACAGTTGAGGGGTGTGGCTTCAGCTCCAGAGAGCTAGAAGCTGAAGGAAAACTCCTAGAAAGGTAACTACGGGATAAAGTTACCCAGGGGCACAGACAGAGACATAAATCAGAACAAGCCAAGGTCAAAGCACGAGATGGCAGTAAAGTACCAAGGATAAGACAGAACGGATCGAAGGGGCCAGGCAGGGGTCAAAACCAAACAGACAGAGAAGGTACAGAAACAGAATCCAACAAGTAGTAACCAGAGATCAGACCGAGTCAAAACCAAAGTATCAGGCAAACCAGAACAAAACACAAACACACTCAGGGGTCAACACACTCTGCCAAGGGCGAAAGTATAACTGATGGAGATTGGAGCTTCCTAGGGCTATAAGAAGCTCTCCCTGAACCAAGGAGAGGCTACAATAATAAGCCCCAGTTGTGCAGGTAAGAGCCTGCACTGGGATCAAAACATTAACCCCTGGCGTGCAGGTCAAACCTGTACTGGGCTCCAGACATTAACCTCTAGCATGCAGGTCAACCCTGCACTGGGATCATGACTATGGATTAACTTCACATCGGACAGGTGAGGATATGGTTTTTTATGTTTTTTCTTTTCCAGGGAATATTGGTAATGGAGGATTATCATCACATCAGGAACAGATGAGGGATATGATTGTTAATTATTTTCTGTTTTTTACAGGTAACATGGGCATCGGTTCATTAGGCGAAAGGTTAGTATAATTGTGCTTTTTATTTTTATTTCAAATAAAGGCATCTGTGTCTTTGCTTCAAATAAATAACTTTATTCTGGATGTGTGTTATTTACAATCTAACTATAGGGTAAGTAATAGGGGCATCCTAAAGATGCCTCTATATTACTAGCCCCTGGGCATGATTTCAGCTGACAATACTTTCCATCACACCAGGGAAAGTGGAAAGAGTGAGGCATGCAGCTAAGTAGCTCAGCGGAGGAGGAAGACAAGGAGGAAGACAATGATATTACGTTGCAGCTTCCCACAGACACAAAGATTTGCAACCAGGAGAAGCAATGCATCCTCAGTCCCAACTATGTTAGTGGCCAGCAACATTTGCGGGTCTGCAGTTGCCTTGCTTGGGTCTTTTTTTCAGACTGCCATAAATGACACAAATCATGTTATCTGCCAACCTTAATGAAAACAACAGGGTAGAGTTAAAAAATGCAATAATTTGACTACTACATGCACAATCAACAACAATTAATCTGGGAATCTCATTGTGCTAAAATGCAGACAAGCGGGCTTCGCCAACCATTGTCCACACCATCAAATGCATCATTTGATTCTTCCTCCTCTCTCACCATGGCAAGTGTTGTCACACAGGTCTCCTGCCGCAGAACAACCAATCTTTACCCACTACAGTCGGGGTGAGTGAAAGCCCGTCATCTTTCTAAGTACACCATAACATCTCCGCATGCACCTCTCTCACAGTCCAGGAGCTTGTCAAGTTCATCCTACACCACCCTCTTCCAGCACAGCAGCCAGCACTCATTTGTGCAGTTATGCTCACGTAAAAGATTGTTTCCGCCTACACATGGCAAAGCTAAGGCTAATTTCACACTACCGTTTGGCAGGGCTGCGGAGGGCTGTGTACTTCCTCAGATAAGCCCCGCCCAATGCCGCACCTCTTACATTCAGCTCCGCCTACGTCTGCATGTGTCCTGCATACCCTATCTTTAACATTGAGTACGCAGGCCATGCGAATGTATGCTGATGCGTCCGCATGCATCGTTTTGACACTGCGCCGACTGCAACAAAATGCAACATGTTGCATTCGAAGCAGTTCGGCGCAGCATCAAAACAACGTATGCGGATGCATCTGCATACGTCCGCATGGCCTGCATACCCAATGTTAAAGATAGGTACGCAGGAGGCATGCAGATGTAGGCGGAGCTGAATGGAAGAGGTGCAGCAGTGGGCGGGGCTTAACGGAGGAAGTACGCAGCCCTGCTGAACGCTAGTGTGAAACTAGCCTAAGAGCTTCAAATTCACTATCTTCAATCTATTAATAATAATAACCTTTATTTAAATAACGCAAACGTATTCCAAAAGTTAAAATAGTCAAAAGTTACAAAATTAACGATAATCAAACAATTGAAGCAAAAGTAACGACAACCCTGTTCTTCAGAGCTTACAATCTACGTCGGGGTAACACAAAATACAGGTGCTTTTTTACAATGATGGTCCAGCCATCTTGAGGAAATGGGGGGGGTAGATGAAGGCTGCATGAGGCTTTTGGATATGGTTGAATTTGATGGTGAATTATGTTCAGAGAAGTAGAGAATATGCTACGTATAAAAAGGACTTTGATTAGGAAACATGATAGGCCACCCTAAATAGAGGTGTTTTTAGGGAGCACCTAAAAATGTGTAAGCTGAGGTTGTACTCCTAATTTCATGGGGGAGAAAGGGTACGAGGTGAGTTATCTAGGTAGGAGATTGAAATGAGCTGGACACAGACCAGATCAGGGGTGTTATCGTCTTTGTGTGTCTCAGAGGTTGAAAGTTGTGAGAGGCCATGAGAAGTGGCTAGTGAGAGAAGCTGGGATGCAGTTGGAGAGGTAGGGCGGTTGAAGTCTCCCAGGAAGAGGGTTGGCAATTTTGAGGACATAAAGTGTGACAGCAAGGCAGAAAAGTGGTCAAGGAAGTGGGTGGGTGACCCTGGGGGATGGTATATGACTGCTACTCTGAGAGAGAGGGGATAAATGACCCTGATGGTATGAACCTCCAAAGAACAATGGCATCCAATGGGCCTTATCGTGGTGTCAGCAATGATCATATGGCAGTGCATACACATATTCCATGCGTTGTAATCCGGTGGTGGATATGCCGTATCACTATATGCTCACTATTAGTTTTCCGATAACTAATTATTGTGACCATCCTGTGGCCTCCTTGGTTGGTCGTCACACAATCATGTAATTGTCTGCGTAATAGGGGCCAGATGAGAGCTTTTGTCTCCAAAGATCACAGCGAGTGGCTCTGCGTGACTCATGGCCTGTGATCTCTGTGATTATTGGATGGCCAATCCAATCTGTTGGCCATGTAAATGCAGCTTTTCTGCCTTGTGGATACAGACAGTTTCTGAAATCTGATGGCCATCGTAGTCACTCAGTACCAGTTGCCCAGTCACCATTACTTCTCTAAGAAAGATGTGCCTGTGCTTCACCAGCATGTCACAGACACATTCCCTGAAAAATTCTGTCTTCCAGGGTGCATTTCAACACTGACACCTGTAGGAGCAAGCATGGACAGGAGCATTGCATCTCACTGACTGGGCACTGGGTGGCTGTGGGGGTAGTTGGGGAAGAGGCTGCTCCACAAGTCTTGGAAACCCAAGGCTTGCAGGGTGCTTGGAGATGGAGAATTAAACTACTACACACCATAAGAAGGAGAACTCAACTACTAGACAACAGGGCTTGGTGAAATAAACTACTAAATACCTAAAGTTGGCTAACTAAAGCACTATACACCATAAGATGGAGGACTAAACTACTAGACATTAGGGGTTGGAGAACTAAACTACTACACATTAGGGGATAAAGAACTAAAGCACTATAATAATAACAAGAATAATCTTTATTTACATAGTACTAACATGTTCCGCAGCGCTTTACAATTCAACAGTTCATGTACAACAGTCATAGCAAAGTTAACAATAATACAATAATTAATGGAAATATTATTATGACCGTGACTTAAGTTTACAATCTGCAATGAGGTGAGGGTTACAAAGTAAAGGTGCTTATTTACAAAAATGGTCCAGCCATCTTGAGGAAATGGGGGGTAGATGCAGGCTGAATGAGGTAGTCACCAGCCAATATTTGTTGTGCTTTTGGCTGCGGTGGAGTTTGTGGGCAAATTCTGTTCAGAGAAGTTGAGAATGGGCTATATACTAAAAAGACTTTGTTTAGTTAACGTGATAAGCCACACTAAACATATGCTCTTTTAGGGAGTGCCTTAAACTGTGTAAGTTGTGTTTTGTCATAATTTCTTGGGGTAGAGCATTCCAGAGGATTGGTGCAACTCGTGAGAAGTCTTGGAGCCGGGAGTGGGAGGTACAGATTAGTGTGGATGTTAGTTGAAAGTCGCTTGCAGAGCATAACAAGCGGGTATGCTGGTAAGCAGTAATAAAAGGGGAGATGTAGGGGGGTGCTGCACTGTGAAGAGCTTTGTGGGTGAGAACAAGCAGTTTAAATTGGATCCTATAATATATGGGCAGTCAGTTTAATTATTGGCACTTAGTGGAGGCATGCGAGTAGTGAGTAGCCTGTTAGATGACCCTGGCTGCTGCATTAAGAATAGACTGGAGAGAGGAAAGTCAAGTGAGGAGGAAGCCCTCTATCACTTCCTCCATTGATTCTGCTGCCTCCACCTCCTCCAGGGTCTCCACCTGTATCATCAACATCTGCCTTAATGAGACGCATTTCTAACACTACAGTGAGAATCACCCGCACCACTGTACTGAGCAGCCAGGGCTCACCGCAATCAGGCAGTGTTTAAATTAATATGCCTTGGAGATCTCAGTTATACAGTTGTGGACAGCTATCCTTGCCGAGTTTGAGAAATGGCTGTCTCCACTGAACCTGGAGCCTGGGAAGGCCATGTGCGATAACGGTGCAAACCTGGTACAGCAATTCCTCCACCACTGTCCCAGCCTGAATGCGCTGATGCAGAAACCACTGTCATTGTGTGCTCACTTCCATCATTTCACTTAAGTTGGTATAGAGATCTTTTGGCCTACAGGTTTACTGGTTGATATGTGATTTGATGACACTGTGGAATTCAACTCTGCACATGTTGCAGCGACTGTGGCAGCATTGCCGAGACCTGGTGCAGTATGACATTTTGGATAGTCTCACCCTACGCAGTATGGACTTGATGTAATTCACACGTTTTCGACATGGCTACTAAGATGGTTAGTGCTGACGATGCCATCATCAGCATTACTATTACTGTCATCTACATGCTGGAGCACACTTTGAATAGTCTGTGGGAGGAGATGGTGGTGGTCCCAGAGGAAGAGGAGAAAGCAGAGAAGAATGCGAAAGCCATGGGAGAAACAAATGGAGAAGGATGAGGAGATGGAAGAGGTGATGGACGCGCAACAGTTAGGAGATAAAGAGGATAATGATTCCCTCTCTGTTGTCCGTGTTTGCCAGGAGGGGATAGAGAAAGCAAGCTTGAGTATTATCCCGCCACCAACACACTATGGACTTGGACCTCATGAAAGAGATCAAACCATGAGCGCCTTCTTGCAGCACTATCTCCAAAATCTGATTGTTGCGTGTATTTTTAGGATTGGAAATAGTGCTGATTCCTGGGTTGCCAGTCTGTTCGATCCATGATGCAAAAGTAAATTTTGCCAGTTGCTTCACACCCCTGAAAAGGAATGTGCCCATACTGCAGTATCAAAATCTTGAGTGATTTTCCCCAAGACAGCAGTAAGGCACACAGTGTGTATTGCAGGGATAGGTTTCCAACTCCGGGAACGTTGACTCTTCAATGCAAAAAAATTAGCAGCCTTGCAGTGCTGAAGTTCTGGGTTCTAACCACACCAAGGACAGCAGCTGCAAAGAGTTTGTATGTTCTCCCCGTGTTTACAAGGGTTTCCTCCAAGTACTAATTTTTCTTCCCGCACTCCAAAGACATACTGATAGGAAATTTAGATTGAGAGTCTGTAAATGTCTGTAAAGCACTGTGGAATTATTGGCGCTATATCAGTGATTAAAAAAAATGAATAGAAATTGATGCCACTTTTTGTGGTATCTGCCTATAATTTTTGGAAATGTTTGGTCTCCAAATTGGGTCTCCTTCATTTGTGTTGCCTGAATTTGGCACGGCTCTCAGAGCACCAGATCTACAGCTGTCACTCATCCATGAGATACTGCTCAAACAATTAGCAAGCAATAATGCTCCAAGCCCTGTCCAATTCTTAAATGTGGCATGGTTTAAAGACCACGCTATTAGCACAAAGACTTTATATTGTGAAATGTGGACTCCTAGCTGGAGCACAATAGCAGCCCAAAATAATTAAAATATAAAATGTGGCTTTATTTAGCACAGTAGTAACAGAGAAAAAAAGAATTTTTACTGTGGACGAGCCTTGGATACAACAGAATCTGAGCACAAAAGAATTACAACCACAGATGTGGGCAAATTTTTGGAGCACAGTAGTAACATAACAAATTTATATTTTATCATGTGTACCCCTGTATAGAGAACAATATCTGCACCAAAGAATGTAAAGATGAAATGTAGCCAGCTTTAGGTAGCATGATAGTACGAAAACCAATTTGGATTTTATCATATGTACCCCTGTATAGAGAACAATATAACCATCGAAAAAATTTCAAACTGACTTCTAGCCTGCTGTATAACATTACTAACAGAAGAAAGTATTTTTTTTACTGTGGATGAGGCCTGTACACAATAGAATACATGCTCAAAACACTTTCAAACTCAAATCTAGCCTGCTGTATCACATTTAGCGCAGAAAAATTTTTTTTTTACTCTGCATGAACTCTGCACACATCTGGATTTCACAGCAACTAAATGACAAGGTGAGATATAGCATGCTGAATCATGTTAGCAACTGCTAACGTTTCTTTTTTACTGGGCAAGAGCTCAAATCACAGAACAATGTGACCACCACTAAATGACAAGGTGAGATATGGTTTGCTATATCACGTTTGTAACAGAAAAAAAATATTTTTTTTTACTCTGCATGAGCTTGGCAGATGGCTGAATTTCACCACCACTAAATCACAAGGTGGGATATGGCATGCTGAATTACGTTAGCAACTGCCAAAAATAGTTATTTACTGTGCAACAGATCAAATCACAGAACAATTTCATAGCCACTAAAATACAAGGTGGGCTAAGGCGTGCTGTGTCACATTTAGCAACTGAAAAAATAAGATTTATATAGGTCTATTCGTGCATGGAGCACAATAGAAGCAGTGAACAACACACTTCTACGAAATGTGCCCTGCTGTCTTTGTCTGTGGACCTCAATAATGGCAAAAAATTTGCTGAATTTCACAGGCACACAGGACACTAGCTATCTAAACTAAACTATCTGACGAAGAAACAACAGCCTAGATAAGTAGCTAAAATCTATCAACACCCAGGCCCAGCGTCAGGAGCAGCCTCTCTGCACTGTTGTTGTGACATAATGGCACTAAAACAAGATGTCCGCTTTTTATATAATTTTGACATGTGATTTCATCAGCCAATGACACAAGCTTCTGTGTCAGAACGTTGTTGATGTTTCCTGCACCCTGATTGGCTAGCCACAATGTGCACACATAAAGTTAGACAAAAATAAAAAAGTTTTACAAGCACACTGCCCCACTGAGCTCTCCTCACCCCCTACCCTCATCAAACATGTGCCTCATGCTCATTGTACACCACCACTATCCTAGCCAAAGTGCTTAAAATATTTTAGTGGCAACACAAATATTTTCCCACTTTTTAATGAATGTTACCAATTTTTTCCTATTTTATAAAAATATATGTTTGGCGATCATTTTTCAAACATATTATCTCATCTCTAGTCCTGTTTAATGTTTGGGTTTGGATGCCAAATAAAGTTTGTTGAAAGACTGCAGTGCCACTGATCGACAATTTTTTAGGCTGTGGGCATGGTGTTAATTGGCCAGCGCACCATGTTACCCATTCTGTATAAATGACGGATCACGGGTACCGCTGCTGTTCTGCTCTGATCAGTGTAGAGGCAGGATGCAACTGGATTGAGGGACAGAATTAGACTTTGTGTGTGCGCTGCCTCGTGTGTATACTCTGTATTTATCTGGAAGTACTTTGCCAAAAAGCCGCTGTGTGTATTTTGCATCTTCGCCCATGGGAGTTCTGTGTCAAAAAGCCTCCGTGTGTATCCTTCTCCTCTGTCTGTGGGAGTACTGCTCCAAAAAATCCTCTGTGTACTCTACAGGCTAGTCTGTATGAGTAGTGGGCCTAAAAATATATTTAAATTCTATCACTATGCATGTACAAGTTGTGGTCTGGCCTAAAAAATAATTTAACTCTTCCGCTGTATCTGTACAAGTAGTGTGCCTAAAAAAATAATTTTACTCTGTGCTGTTTGTGTATAAGTAGTGTGCCTAAAAACGAATTATACACTGCAGAGGTCTGTTTGCGAGTAGTGCACCTAAAAAAATAATTATACTTTCCCGCTGTGTCTGTGCCACTTGTGCACTAAGAAAATAATTTTACTTTACTGCAGTGTCTATACGAGTAGTGTGCCTTAAAAATAATTATGCTCTGCAGCCGTGTGTGTACGAGTATTGTGCCTAAAAAACAATTCTACTCTATGTCTGTGCCATTTGTGGGCCTAAAAATAATTTTACTCTTATGCCGTGTCTGTACAAGTATTATGCCTAAAAAATAATTATAATCTGTAATCGTGTGTGTACGAGAAGTGTGCCTAAGAAATAATTCTACTTTGCACCAGTGTCTTTGCCATTTGTGGGCCTAATAAATAATTACACTCTACCGCTATGTCTGTTAGGCATCAGGATTCTCCCTCTGCACAGGGTAGATCCCAAGCCTTATCTCCCTCTGCGGTCTCCCATTCTTCTTCAACCGCAGTGGAGCCTACACAACAAAGACATCGGTCTCAGCATTTTGCTCAGATTTGTGCTGTCCGCTTTGTCACTGCTGGTTCTCCAGCTACTGCCATAGTAACTAGCAAGAGGCAGTGACGAGCAGACGTTCCGGAGGAAAAATCTATGAATCACTCTTCTGAGCATGCTCGTGAGGTGGCGACCTCTCATTAATGGTCGTCGTCAGCTGCTCAGGTCCTGTGCTGGCTCCGGATTGGCCAGCAAGCAAGGTCCTGTCTGACTGGACTTAGGCGCAGTCTATAAAAGGATCTTTGGGGCGCCAGTCAGCGCACTAAGATTACTTGTATTTTCTATGTGTTAGTAGGTGGGACAGTTACCACCCTGTATGCACGTGTGCTGCTACTGGCACTGCGAATTTGGTTCTCATTAGGCAGTGTAGGGTGGGAACTCCCGCTTGAGCTTAGCACCTGCCTCGGGCGACTTCGCCACATGTGCGAGTTACATAAACCGTGTGACAGGGTAGGTTCAATCATCAGCATAGTGGAGGGTGAGCTATAGTGACCCCAACTAGCGTCATTACGACTGTGAAAATATGATGTCTAATAGGGCACAGCTTAGAATGCTCTCAGTTTGGTTCGGCTCTGTGCATCATGGATAGGTCGATTTCACAGCCATACATTATCTAGCTAAACTAAGAAACAACCGCATAGCTAACTAGCTAAAATCTAGCTGCTAAATCCGCCAGCATAAGGAGCAGCGTCTCTGTCAAAATGGCGCTAAAAACAGATGATCTCTTTTCACATGGAGAGGGACATGTGATTTCAGCAGCCAGTGACACAAGCCGTTATGTCAGGACATTGTGGATGTTTCCTGCTCAGTGATTAGCTAGCCTCAATGTGCACAAAGTTAGAAGACAAAAACAAATTTACTGTTTACAAGCACACCGCTCCTCTGAGCTCTCCCCACCCCTTAACCTCATCATTACACCCCACGCTCAGCATACACCATTATCATAGCCAAAGTGCTGAAAATACTTTAGTGGCAATGCAAATATTTTCCACACTTTTTACTGAATGTTTCCAATTTTTTCCGAATACATGTGGCCCTGATAAGGACTATTGGTTTTAGTTTCCATAGCAAGGCCTGTAATGCACTACTAGCCCTTCTACAGCAGTTAGCCCTACATTAAATAGTACAGCTAATAGCGGTATTGAATGCAATACATATAGCCCTAATAAGTACTGTTGGTTTTAGGGTTCTGCAGCAAGGCCTGTAATGCAATATAAATCGTGACTAGGCCTCTAACGATAACTTTCCCTTCTACAGCACCTCTCCCTACTCTGTTTCCAGGGTACAGTGAGGCGAGCATTACTTCACTGGGTCTTACCAATCACAATAATGCCAGTAGCCAACATAGCTATGGCATTACTGTAATTAGCAAGAAATATCCGCAAGTTTAGTGGTTGAAAAACAGCTACAAAATATGTGGGGTTCCGACTCAAGCATGTGCACGAGCACCAGAAATACTTGATTGAGTACAGAGCATGCTCAATCACCCCAGTGCTCATTCAAGTACCGAGCAGTGCTGAGCACGCTCAATCATCACTAATAATAATCCTCTAAAATAATGAGCAACAAGAAATAATTTGGCAAAGTAAGAATGGTTAAGATCTGCAGGCAGAGCATAAGACATCACTGCCCAAGTCCTAAATGACGTCAGACTTAATTCTGGTTCCAACATACCCTGCCATCGCAAATGACTGGAATGATGTCCTAATGCTTGTGCAGTGATGTTTTTTTGCTCTACCCACAGTAAGGCAGTGCAAAATGCGTAGGTAAGAAATCTTGATTGACTACACGGATAACACATCATCCACGTAAATCAAAGTCAAGTATGGCGATTAAGAGCAGAGAGGAGGCACAGAAGCAGCAGCAATGACAACCATCGGACAGGGCCATATTCATTTAAATACAGCAATGAAAATGGTATTTTTGGGGGTATAGAGGGTAAATCAGGGGATAATAGACACTTTTGTGGAAAGCAGTGCAGGAACTTAAACAAGTGGTGGTATTTGTTCAGAGATACAAAACTGGCGACAGGCTCCTTTTAAATGTAAAACTTTTATAAAATGACACAATAATACATTCTGTATACATCTCTCAAATACATCTAATAAGCCTCTCATAATCTTTATAGACTGCTTCCGCTGATGGATATTTATATGAATGGAAGATGTGAAGTTCCTCTAAAACACAACGGGTTTCCCTTTCAGTGTTCACATCAAACAGTTTACAAAGTTAGAATCACTGTGCTTAGAGAATGTCTCATCTTCTAGAAAGGTTACATCGATATCAAGGTTGAAAAGACATCAATGATACAGACAAGGCAAACAAATACAAAACACTTAAGAGAAGAAGAAAAGTACAGAAAAGGGAAACTTTTCTATGGGGAAATCCTAATAATTTAAACAAATGATTATACATATCAAAGTTTGACACTCTAATGATAGATTTGTCTTTATCATCAGCTGTGTTTCCTGTACAATAGAAAGGTATCTCAAGCCTATTCCCCCTTCCACCACAAACTCTCTTTTTCCCACTCATGTTAGACATACTCATCCCCTCTTTTATCTAGCTGTTCCACAACCCTAGGTCCAGACCAGTCAGTCACAGGTCATTAAATTAACAATCAATATTTATTTGCTGAGATAGTGTGTCTCAGATTCAGAAATGTGGGTTGGTGTCTGGCCCACATTATTAGCACCAGCTATTAGATTCTGAAATGTGGCCTGGTGAATGGCCCACACTATTAGCAGAAAGGATTTAGGCTATGTACACATGTTGAAGATTTTGTTGCGGATCCGCATCATTTTTTCGGCGTGGAATTGCAACAAATCCGCAAAGGAATGCTCAAGCAATGTTAATCAATGGGAATCCAATATTGTTGTGCACATGTTGTGGAATATTCCACACTGATTCTCAGCTTTTTATTTTCCGCAGCATGTCAATTCTTTTTGCGGATCTTCAGCGTTTTTGCACACATTGACTAACATTGACTAACATTTTGTCAGTCAAATCTGCAGCTAAACCGCAGATCTAAAAAGGTATGCAGATTTGCGTGCCAAAAACGCTGCGGAAAGGAAGGAGGAAGAGCGTGTGGGCAGAGAATATGTGTGTGGGCGGAGAATATGTGGGTATCTGTGTGCGGGTGTCTGTATGTGTGTCTGTGTGTGTGTCTGTCTGCGGGTGTCTCTGTGTAGCCAGGCATCGTCTGATGGGACTACTACTCCCATCCGGCTACGTTTGCTGTCACATATAACAGTGACAGCATGAGCCGATGATGGGACACTAGTAGTCCCATCATCCGGCAACTGTGTTCAAGTGTAGAACAAAAAAAACACTGTGCATGAAACTGTGCAGTGGTCTCTTAATTTTTGTCAGAGCTGTATATATACACTGCTCAAAAACATAAAGGGAACACTAAAATACCACATCCTAGATATCACTGAATTCAATATTCTAGTTGCAAATCTTTATTTATTACATAGTTTAATGCGTTGAGAGCAAAAAAAACAAAAATGAGGTCTGAATTTGGAATGATACTCAAAATCAAAGCGGAAAAATCAAATTACAGGATGATCCAACTTACGTGGAAATGACACAAAACAAAGAAATGATTCTCAGTTGTGTGTGTGTGGTCTCCAAGTGCCTGTATGGCCTCCCTAAAACACCTGGGCATGCTCCTGATGAGGCGGCAGATGATCTCCTGAGGGATCTCCTCCCAGACCTGGACTAAAGCATCCATCAACTCCTGGACAGTCTGTGGTGGAACGTGACGTTGGTGGATGGAGTGAGACATGAAGTACCAGATGTGATCAATCGGATTCAGGTCTGAGGAATGGGTTGGCCAGTCCATAGCTTCAATGCCTTCATCTTGCAAGAACTGCTGACACACTCCAGTCACATGAGGTCTGGCTTTGTCATGCATTAGGAGGAACCCAGGGCCAACCGCACCAGCATATGGTCTCACAAGGGGTCGGAGGATCTCATCTCGGTACCTAATGGCAGTCAGGCTACCTCTGGTGAGCACATGGGGGGCTGTGCAGCCCTCCAAAGAAATGCAACCCCAGACCATTACTGACCCACTGCCAAACTGGTCATGCTGAAGGATGTTGCAGGCAGCAGATCGCTCTCCATGGCGTCTCCAGACTCTGTCACGTCTGTCACATGTGATAAGTGTGAACCTGCTTTCATCTGTGAAGAACACAGGATGCCAGTGGCGAATTTGCCAATCCTGGTAATCTGTGACAAATGCCATGCGTCCTGCACGGTGTTGGGCTGTGAGCACTACCCCCATCTGTG
>VIAB01023671.1:6335-18297 GCA_009801035.1 Oophaga pumilio | reverse complement strand
GATTTCAGTGATTACCTCAAAAGGTTGTGCAACAAAATATTAAGGTATGGGTACCATCATTTCTGTCCAGGCCTATTTCATGAGTTTTAATTTTTTTTTTTTAATTTTGTGGAAGCATGGTTGAAAAGCAATGTCTGACTTTCATTTGTTCATTTTCATAGATTTTTGATTTACTATTACTTTTCTCCGATTCAAGTTATTTCTGTCACCATTGTGGGTTTTTCTGTCATTAAATGAGGGGTACCAACAATTTTGACCACGTGTGTATATGACTAGTTACTGTAATTAGTCACTCGAATTGTGTATTAACAATAAGGATCTATGAGTCACTGAATATGCTACATTAAAAGTATGCTGTATTTAGTTCCCAGCAGGACTCGTCTGACTAAACCCTATGCACTTCAGCCCTGCAGTCATACGGCATCTAAATATTTGAGACATATTCCTTTTCATTGTCTTTCATTGAATAGTGCTTTTTACTTTGATATTCTGTCTGATAGTTTATCAACTTCATCAGGGCAAATAATTTTGTTAAGGACACAGAATTGAGATTCCCCTAAGGAATAGGTTAAATCAAGAAACGCACATCCAGCCCATGAATGGCAGCTCTTCCTGGGACTCACATTCAAAGATGATATTTCATTTTTTTTTTTTATTTGATAAGTTAAAATAGAAAAGATACAACACGTTTCGGATACAGTATATATCCTTCAGGTATCTTAACTGATAGTGTCATGGAAATATATATGTATTCCATATATTCAAAGTATATTCACATATATGCATTCACAGTTAGATAGATCTCACTTGCTAAAAATCCTGTGCTCACATATATCTATGCCAGCTATAATCAGCCGTTTTAAACGAATCTGGCCTTCATAAGGAACAAGTACATAGTCTTATTAGATATCTGTTGTTTACTTTATAGTCATGAAAGAAAACTAGGGCAAAAGAATATAGAACAATAAATCTGCAACTTCAGCTCTTTTATCATGATTATCATAATTATCATACTTACACTAGAACAGCCAATAATCTAGCAGCTTTTAATTGTATGTTCATTGACTAACCAGCCCCTTTTTGTAAACGTACAAAAACCTTGAATGAATAATAAATGAGTAGTCTTGACGAACTGCTATACTGACACTTCCGTTGTGGACAGTCTCATTTCGTTCTGAGCGCTCAAAAAGACATTAAATAGAGATTTGGGAACGGCAAGCAGCAAACACGGAAGGATAAATTCATCCTAATTAAATTTCCATAACAATAGTTTATCAACTTCATTAGTGCAAATAATTTTTTTAAGGACAGAATTGAGACTCCCCTAAGGAATAGGTTGTGGTATTACTTGCAAGTATGTTTTTTTCTGCACTTGTTTTCCCCTTATTTTATGGATTTTATTTATTGTTGTCATTCATTAATAAAGTTTTCCCTGTTTGTCAAATGGCTTTAGCTTCCATCTCTATATAAGTTCATTGCTTAGTTTGGAAGTGCAATTACTATGTGAGCCTAGAATAGGTAACCCTATTAGCAGAAAGGATTTAGATTTGGAAATATGAACTCCTGACTGGCCCACACTATTAGCACAATAGATTTAGATTCTGAAATGTGGCATGGTCTGTGGTCCACAATCGATTTAGATGCAGGAAGGTCAATTTCACACAAGATGCTATCTGAACTATGTGACTACTTGCAGCAAAAGCAGGAGCAAACTTTATTTGCTGTTTCACTGACAAAATGGCACAAAAACAACATTTTATATTTATAGGGATATGTGACTTCAACAGCCAATAACAGAAGCTTTTGTGTCTGGATGTTGTGGATGGTTTCTGCACCCTTATTGGCTGCCGGAATCTTCACACATTAAGTTAATAGTGTCCTCTGCCCACCTCCTCCCCTCATCAAACATGTTCCCCACGCTCATCATGCAGCACCTCTATTCAAGCCAAAGTACTAACAAAAGCATTAGTGGAAACTCGATGATTTACCGAGCATTGGACAAATTTTGCAGCAACACAAATTCAAGTGTGCAATTTTCATGCCGAATTTGGGATTCAGAACGTTTTCCAAACATGTTCGCTCATTTCTATACAGGACCTCTTTAAACATAATGCTTCTTTCCAATTCATTGTATTCACCAGCTTTTAACTTCCAGCACAGACCCATTTCACGAAGCCTGCATCAATTGGTGATCACTCAGGAAGTTAGGGTGCTTATAGACAAAGCGAACTTACTCATCCTTTATACGTAATGGGGAGCAGCGAGAAGAGAAACACTGCAAATTGATTCTCTAAAAATATCCAATCTCAACATTGGTATCAAAACTAACAGAAAATTAGTGCTGTTGCCTACCATGGGTAACAGGACATTTTTGCATTCAGACAGTTTTGGTAAATGAGCCCTATGTTTATGCACTAGAATTAAGCTTTCAGATTACATTTACTTGAATTGAATACCACAGAAATGAATACACGCTCATTTGAATATTCTGTTGAATGAAATCGAGACTAAACGAACTTCCTGTTTATAAACATCGCTTTCTGACATTCCAAAATAATATCTTGAAATAGAATATTTTCTACTTGCGGACAGATTTCCTCAGAGTAGCATATTTATAGTAGATTTATGAAATAACATTACCACATGTTTCACACACAAGGATGATTACTCAACCATCTGTTCACCTGACAACCCAGATATAGGGAAAACATTAGAATGTTTAAGAATGGAATTATTGCAGGATGTTTCTTCTAGGTTGCAGACTAATTTTAGATATGGATAGTAAATCCAGAAGTGAATTTCATTATAACAATACATATGCTGTGCTCACTGAATCAGGCTCTTACATAATGCTTTGTAAAGATTAGATCTGTGTAATGGAAACATTGCACAAAATCCTGTGAAGGCTATGCCGAAGAACATACAATAATATGTCAGGTAGAATAGTTTGAATCAAAGAAATCAGTGGTAATAACTGAATACAGACATTCTTAAATCAGTACACAATGCTGCAAAATGGCAACAAGATATTCAGTTACAAGAGGTGATCGATGAGTCGAATTTTATAAAATTTGCAGGTCCCAGCAAATTTGAACAAAATGCAAATTAACTTGCACAAATCACCCCCAAAAAATGCCTGCTGCCTTTTTTACACATTGCAGAAGATTGCATTATTCACAGAAGGCTGATTTGACCTCAGGCACAGCTACATGTATTACCGTGCTCACATGACATGGTATAGTATGGCTAATCAGGAATTACTATAATAGCATGTATAAAAAGTTAAGCAGGGATTGCAGCAGCCATTTTAGGGTGATTCAGGATAGAAAGAAGACATCATAGCTCACTGTGCAACATAAGAGATAGGTAGGTAAAGTCCTAAAACATTTGACAAATACTTTAGACAATAATTTATTGCATCTCTGAGGCACTGAAGAAGATGAGCATAGTCAGCAAATAATACAGAAGTTCAACTGATAAGGGTAGAAAGAGATAGGAGAAATGTTAGTACCATCAGCAAAAGACTGATTGATCAATGATATGGTGTATCTGGCCTCTGTTCTGCTGCATTTTAATTAAAATTGCACAAAATTTTCTTCATTCCTAATACATTAGAAAGCTGAGACAAGTCAATGATTTTAACAGAAAGAAAAAATCTGAAATGTGTCAATGTGCTTGCTTGTCACAAACAACTGTACTGAGATTTTGGATTTCTGGTTTAATCGTTTTGATAAGGGAAGAATAAATGATTTTTAAAAATACAAAAGAAAATGCCACAAAAATTAGACATTTACAAAGTGTGCATGTGGCAAACATTTTTTTTTTTGCACATCTCATTTACTAGTCAAATTTTACATCCACATACGCAATATTAAACCAGCGCCCAGTTGTTGGCTTTTTAGTCAAGTAGCTACGTAACATTTAAATTACATAATTTTTGGGATGGGTTGAAATGTTATTGTGTATGTCTGTTTTTGCACACCTGTTTTGCTAGTCCAATTTTGACAACTGTACATGCCACACCCATAATGCAGTGTGCTGCCAACCTATTTAACATTTCTTATTGAATAATTGGGTTTGAAAAGATAGTCAAAAGTTATAGTGTTATGTAACATGTTCAGTATAGGAGAAAATGGCAATGGCAATGGACAAGGTAATGTAAGCTGAAAGAAAAAAAATACCATAGTTAAGATTGTGTGATTTTGTAGAAACAGCATAAACATCACCACAACCACTGACACCTGCTGTGTAGTCAGTAGTACTTCTAAATGCATGCCACAATGGGCCTCGTTTGCCTCTGGAAAATGAAATATTGTGGAGGAAGTGGAGTGTATTGTGAAATATCACTCATCTCAATTACAGTAAAATGATGTTAGTTTTTATCAGGAAACCAAAGGGGTTATCCTGTCTTTTACAATAGAGCAATGGTTATTAAAAGCTGGAATTATGAAGCATACTATACTTTTAACAACAATTGTATTGGTCACAATCTGACATAAAAGTGTATAAAACAGTTGGAATTTTGGATATTTATTTGCTTTTTATGTATTAAATAGGTTACAGTCATTGAGATTAGCTGCTATTTAATGTTTGCTATATTTAGAAGGAGTCTATTGGATAGATCCCATTATCGGGTTGGATCTTTGCTTGTCATATTCTATGATCTCTTGGTGAGCTTATTTAAAAAGGAATCTGTCAACCCTCCTAAGTCGCCTATATGGGCATGCAGGTCATAGGAAGTTGTTTAAAATGATATCTTGTGTCATGATCCTGGTTTTGATCCCTTGAGCTTGTGTTCTGTGGTCATCTTTTCTTTCTGCCGAGCCACAGGAGAATCACCTTATCTCTGGATGTTTGGGTTCTGCTATTCTGGCTGACGTCTCTGTAGCTTAAAGGCACTGTCACACTTAGTGATCGCACTAGCGATCATGACAACAACATGACCTGGTGAGATCGCTAGTGCGATCGCTATGTGGTCGCTAGTTAGATTCCACGATTAACACGGGTGTTTTCATTTCTCTGCCTATCACTTGTTGGGTGCAGATTTATATTCTGTCCTCCTGCTGGCATTTCCTACTGGTGATAGATTGATTTAAATGTTTTTGACATTCTATTGATGTTTGGAGACAGTTTTGAACTTTCAGCTTAGGATTTTCACTTTGCTGTTCCTTTTCTATACTTTCACCTATCTTCTGTTTATCAATTGAAAGTAAGCAGTATATTTTTTAACAGCTCTTGCTTTATTCTTTGTTTGGTATTTATTATTCCTGAGTGATTTACTACACAGTCTTAACATTATTTCCAGCCTTCTCCTTTTTTGTGTCTGCTAAGAAGATAGCATGAACGCTGTAGATGCCTTGATAGAGCAATTGGCATCCTTGTTGTTGGAGGTGGTGGACATCAAACAGCAATAACAACAAGTGCTAACCGCTGCTATACAGTTTCTACATCAACTAAAACCGCCTCCTGAGCCAAGGTAAATTTGCTGGATTGTTTAGATAGGGACTGAAGTAAGTTTTCCTTTTTCTTTCTGCATGTAAATACTTTTTTCATCTCCTGCCTGTTTCATCCAGAAGTGAGAGTCAATGGGTGGGTATTGCTTTGTCGTTGCTCCATGGAGATCCTGAGGCTTGGGCATTTTTTCTGCCTTATTTTTTACTGCTCTGGGGCTTATTTACGATGACCTAGATAAAGTGGCGGTTGCTGAATCAATGATCCACAGGTAGGTTCAGGGAAAACTCAGTGTGGAACAATCACACTAGCTCAGACGCTTGGCAGTGGAGACCTACTGGAATGACCCAGATCTCCATTGACAATTTTGCCAGGGTCTTTCCAGCCAGATTTGAGATATAATGGTTTATAGTCCCTCTCCATTGTTGCTGGATGAGACCATGTCACTGGCAGTGTGTTTGGACAGAAGTCTTGGGGATAAGAAAACATTTGAGGGTGTTTTTGACTCCTCCATCTTATCCTACTGAGGAGGGAGAACTGATGGAGATTGGGGCCTGCAGAGCTTCCAAGGAGGGAGTAAAACTTGAAACACCTGCTTGTCTCTGTCTATACTGCAGTCGGACAAGTCATACAATGGTTCAGTGCTTTAGATTCAGTAATGAATTTCTTAAATTTAATGTGGTTGTACACTACTAGAAAAACCCCTTCTTAAACTAAATGTTTGTCCCAATAAAATAATAAAGTCTATACTCACCTCCCGTGCCAACACAGTTTCCACGGTGTCGGAACTCATGGTTCCAAGGCTGTAATGCTGTGTTGTGACACGTGACACTGGCACCCAATCAGCAATGGCGTCATTGTCTCAGCCTTCAGACAAACTAAACAGGAAGAGGAAGCCAGGACTGAGGCCGATCATGAACTTCCTCTTCCTATTCAGTTTGTTCAAAGGCAGAGACAGTGATGTTAGCGCTGATTGGGCTCCGGGCATCATGTCATTCCACCGCATCACAGCCTTTGAACCGTGAGTGCTGACACTGCCGGAATGGAGCCAAAATGGGAGGGGATTATAGAATGTAATATTGTATTGTGGCATAATATTTAGTTTAAGAAGGGATTGGTCTAGTAGTGGATACTCCCTTTAAGGAGAAAAAAAGAAAAAAGTCAGTAATTTGTAAGGACAGTTATCGTAAAAGTTTGAGGTTATCTTAAATGCAGACTACTGGTTGTTTTATACAAGTGTCTTTGGCTACAAAATCTATAGTCATAGTTACCTCTGCATTTGTTAACTGAGGTTCTGCCTTAGATCTCATTTACATTGATTTTGCTGGCGGGAGTGGTATTCAGTTACAACACTTGCTCATGCTGCTCAGGTAGCCAAAATTTATAGTTCTCCCCTTACTCAAACTCACGTTGAGAATGTGTACATGAAAGTGGGTGTGTTACACACAGAATTTATTTCATTTATGGTTCTTCCTTCCTTGCCAACTAAAATTGTGTTGGGTATTCCCTGGTTGCTGAAACGAGATCCTACCATCAATTGGGAGACTGGCGAGTTTAAATAAGTTCTCCACTACTTGGACAACCCCTTCTCATACCCCTCGCTTTGCCTAGATAAAATAAAAAAGCTTATACTCATGTCACTGTCTCCGCCTTCGTACGGTTATGTAATTAACAGGAAGTCAGGTCTACAGCAGCTTTCATCACCTGTTAATTACTTAACCATATGAAGGCTGGGACAGTAATGCTAGCGCCGATTTGGCTCCAGGCTCATGTGTCATAACAACTACACGAGAGCACCGGAAACGCGTGTGCCAACACCGCTGGAATGGTGGAGGCACAGGAGGTGAATATAAGCTTTTTTATTTTATTGCCACCAAATATTTATATCAATAAGTGATTGTCCTAGTAGTGAACAACCCCATTAGTTTTGGGGGAATAACTGTTTTTCAAATTGCGTATCTAAATACTTGTCATCTATGAGATCTTCTTTTCCCAAATTTTTCAGGATTCTGAGGTTATTTTTTATGAGATTTAGGGTTAAGTCCTTCTCCCACATAGGTCTTTTGATTATGCTCAGATGGATCCTGTTAAGGTACAGATCATCCTTGATTGGGTACAACCAACTAATCATAAAGCTTTACAAAGATTCTTGGGAGTTACTAATTATCCTAGGTTCATTAAGAACATTTTGGTCATAGTATAACCTCTTACAGATATGACCAAGAAGGTTACTAATTTTTCCTCTTAATCTACTGAGGTTGTTGATGCTTTTGATGCCCTCAAGACAGCTTTCTCTAAAGTTCCTGTCCTCAGTCAACCTGATGTTGATTTCTCTGTGATATATTTCCTTGGTACTAAGAACAAGAAGTATGACAGGCAGTGGGTGTTGGGTTTCAGTCAGACATCGACGACAACATCACGTTAAATGGTAAGGTTTTGGTCTGGAGAATATTATCAGGGCTGATGCAAAAGATTTTCATGCAGACTGCCTTGTGAGGGAGTTCTGTCAGAGGTATCAGTGGTTAGGGATCTCTTCGGGTCCAGTTGCACCTCGTAGATGGTAGGGTACTGTCATGCTCCTGGATTTGATCCCTTGAGTTTGTTTCTGTGGTCGGCATCTATTTCTGCTAAGATCCAATAGACACATCTTTTCTCTAGGTGTTTGGGTTCTGCTATTCTGGCTGCGGTCTGTCTTGCCAACACATGTTTTTTTCATTTCTGTGCCTATCACCTGTTGTATACTGTCCTCCTGCTGGCATTTCCTGCTGATGATATATTAATTTAAATGTTCTGATAATCTATTGATGTTTGGAGCCAGTTTGTGAGATTTTAGCTTTGCTAATTCTTTGTTATACTTTGCACCTATCTACGGTTTATCATTAGGAAGTAGGCAGCAGATTTGTTAACAGCACTTGATTTTTTATTTGTTTGGTATATCATTATTTACATTACTCACTCTGGAATCTTTCCTTTGTTCAACACACTTTTCCTTTTGTAGGTAATTCACACCCTACTCTGCCTTCCTGTTCTTTAGGAGAAATGTGAAGCAACTGGATAGCCATTTAGGCAGCATAAGTGCAAGTTGCCCTACTTCCTAGTCTGTGGTTAGGGCTATCTCTACACCCGCAGGCATCACTTGTGACTGCAAAATCAAGATATTTAGACTGTACAGGAACTGGCAGGGTCAGTTGCAGGTTTTTTTTTTAGCGTTTAACCTACTATTCCCGAGTGATCTACTACACAGGCAGAACACTGTTGTGAATGTGCTAGAAATGAATTCTGAGCAGAAGCTCCCTCTGGTGGTTACATACAGTACTGAACTATCCAATGAAGATTGTGAAGATTGGAGATCAGGTGTTACTGACTGGTCTTATATAAGGGAGGTTCCCTCCCATCAGGGTTGCCGGTGATCAATTGTTCTGGTCTCATCTTTGATTCCTGTTCGCTTTGTAGCTTGCTGTTTCGTGCCTGCATCTTCTGCTAACAGATAAGACATTTTCTTCTATTAGTTTTTTGTGCTTGCTTTTTGCATTTTGTCCTGCACTTCTGTGGGGGTCTGCCGGGTCCCCTTCGGGGGCTTGTGCTCCTCTCAGTTTAGTTCAGCCACTGTTGTTTGTTCATTTGCCTTTTCCAGTTTTTTCAGTGGTTGCTGTTTAGTTTTTGTTACACCAGAGAACTAATTTAGGTGGTAGAGGTCGTGTGATCTCAGGTGTTTTTGTAATTAGTAGAGTTGGTTCTTTTCAGGGTTTTTTGGGATTGCAGTACATGCCCTTCCTATCCTTTTCTATTTAGGAAGTTTGGGCCCCAACGTTTGCTCATACTATTTTCTGTCTGTGTCAGTATTTCTTCTTGTCTAACCGCCATTACATGTTTGGGGGCTTTCTATGTTCTTTGGGGATCTGCTCCGGGGCAGATAGCTTTCCTCTTTCTATCTTTAGGTGTAGTTAGCTTCTCAGGCTGTGACGAGGCGTCTAGGACCAACGTAGGTACGCTCCACGGCTGCCTTTAGTTGTGGTGGTTAGTCAGGGTACTGCAATCCCATAGATTCCAACCTCTCTGGTGTATTGCCTTTTTTGCCTGCTGTCCTCAGCTACCAAATCATAACAGAACACCTTGTTATCTGTGATCTGATGTCTTACTCCATATATATCCACATTTTTCTTATATATATGAATGGCCTCTTCCAGGCTATAGGAAGGTTGTTACCTGGAAGATAACTCTGCCTTCCAGAGATTATTTTAAATAAAAGGGGGCATTACCAGTGTGAGATACAGTAAGTAACTAACACAGGACAGTTGAAACAAAATTTGTCTTCATGAAAGCAAACACATTTTTTGCAGCTTTCTGTGCTCTGCTGTATTGCAACAATGTTGCAACCCTGTTTGCTTGTGAGATGGAAGCTGAAGCAGTGAGAAGAACCTGCATGTGTGTCTGGTATAATTACTCACAGCCCTGCACTGAGATCAGGAGAGGACAAAGCAGACATTACACATCACATGGGTAACTCCCCCTTTTATTTAAAATAAGCTCAGGAGGAAGAGTTATCTTCCAGACATCATCTCCATGGGCTGGAAGAGGTCATTTACATGAAGTGATAAAATATTATTTATCAAAAGCAAGGCATCTCATAAGAGGCATACAAGTATGAGTTTGTATGACCTTTTTTCTGCAGTCTATCACCTGTATGTCCTTATTAATAGTTTAGATAGGTAAAATATGGTGACAGATTCCCTTTAATCCAATTTACATGCCCTGAAATGAGAATGTAATTTAATTTTCTCATTGCAGCTATGCTTCCAAATAGAAAGGCACATATATTAAAATGGTATTTACCTGCAAGTAAATACAAATGTTGCTTGGTGACAAGTTCTCTTTAGGACTCATTCATACATCAGTGTTTAAAAACATATGTGAAAAAATGGTACCGGTGTTATCAGTGTTTGTCATCAGTGTGTCCATTTTACTATTAGTGTATCATTCATCTGATACACTAATAGTGTATCAGTCATCTGAGTATCCGTTTTTCCATCAGTGTCATCAGTGTTTTTCACTGATGGGGAAAGAAAGAAAGAAAGAAAGAAAGAAAGAAAGAAAGAAAGAAAGAAAGAAAGAAAGAAAGAAAGAAAGAAAGAAAGAAATTACAAAGCTTCTCCTATACTTCATAATGTTAAACACAGAGAGCACACGGAAGGTTGAACCCCAATTTTAGACCTAATGATTTTGATTAGCAAATGGGGCCTACTGACTGTAACACAGTTTTAGCACAAACAATTTGGGTTAACAAATAGGGCGTTCTGGCTGAATCCAAATATTAGGCCTAACGATTTTGATTAGCAAATGGGGGCTCCGGATTCCTGACTGCAACAAAGCGTAAGCCCTAAGTATTTGGATTAACAAATCTTGCCTCCTGACTGCAACACAGTTTTATAGAAAAGCATTGTGCAGCACTCCAGGAGGGTGGGGTGCACGAATAGGATACCACTCCAAATGATATAAAGAAAGATTCGGCACTCACAACAGTGTCACCAGCAAAGCACACCCACACCATCACACCACCTCCTCCATGCTTCACTGTGGGAACCAGGCATGTAGAGTCCATCCGTTCACCTTTTCTGCATGCAAAGCAGTAATCAAAGCAAAAGGTGGCTACTTTGAAGAACCTAGAATATAAGACATATTTTCAGTTGTTTCACACTTTTTTGTAAAGTGTAATGTATAATTCCACATGTGTTAATTCATAGTTTTGATGCCTTCAGTGTGATTCTACAATTTTCATAGTCATGAAAATACAGAGAAATCTTTGAATGAGAACGTGTGCCCAAACTTTTGGTCTGTACTGTATGTACAATATATTAATATCACAGGAGATCTGTAAACAGTCATCAAGATATATAATGCAAAGCAGCTTGTAACACGTAGGTCCCTATCTGAGGAGCCGGACTTACCAAATGCTGTCGCGTGCTTTCATGCTAAAGGAGAAGGGCACAAACGTGCTGAAGGAGGTAGCGACGTGTGTGGAGTCAGGGTTTCTATTTATGTGTGCGGTCTGGTAGTGTGTGAGGCGCATGTGGCGCCATGAGACTGCGAGACCGGAAGTTCCGGGTGAGTTGACGTCACCGGAAGTAAGGCGACGGGACCGTGTGAGAGAAAAAGGCTTCCTCTGTGTAAACCAGGCATGAGCACATCGTGCCCTGAAGGACGAATATGTACACGTCACAGGAAGTGACGCGACGGACGTCTGTAGTTACACATACCAGCACGTGACAGCATTTGGCAAGTCCGGCTCCTCAGATAGGGACCTAGGTGTTACAAACTGCTTTGCATTATGCAGTACAGACCAAAAGTTTGGACACACCTTCTCATTCAAAGATTTTTCTGTATTTTCATGACTATGAAAATTGTAGAATCACACTGAAGGCATCAAAACTATGAATTAAAACATGTGGAATTATAAAGTACACTTTACGAAAAAGTGTGAAACAACTGAAAATATATCTTATATTCTAGGTTC
>VIAB01023668.1:12636-24340 GCA_009801035.1 Oophaga pumilio | reverse complement strand
ACAAACATAATTTCCTCAATCTGATGATCCATTCAGAGTGATTATAAAAATGACTCTGTTAGGTCTAAAGAATCTTATCCTAGTGCCAGTTGTTACCTTTCAGGGGTCTATAGATGACTGGATGACCCTCCTTATAATTTTGTTTGGCTTTGCACTTTCTGCAAAGCCTTTATGAGTATAGAAGTGAATCAACCACACTTTAGAAAATAGTTATGCTCTAAAAATTTTCTGGATTTAATTAGACATCCATACAGTTTAATTTGGCTACTGTTACATTATGATGGTATATAAAACTCCAAAAACTGTTGAAAAAATGTTTTTGATTCAATTGCTCACCCTTAGAGTATTACATGCTGTGTGGTACCTTTCTGTGGTATATAACCCTCCAAAAAAGCATTAAAAAATTGTCTGAATTAATTTAGTCATCCATATACTATTTGGAGCTTTCTGTGACATTTCAGTGGTATATGACTCCATAAATCGTTGAAACATTTTTCTGGATTCAATTAGTCATCCGTATAGTATTAGGTGCTTTGTGTTTATTTTCGGTGGTATATAACACTCCAAAAAAAAATACAATTTTTTTTATGGATTCAATTAGTCATCCATACAGTTTAACACTGTTCTTGTTTTGAAAAACCGTTAAAAAAATTTATGGATTCAATTTTTCATCCATACAGTTTAACATGCTTTTTGAAAAATTTCACTGGGAGACCATGTCACAGATGTATGGAGGAGACAGGTTGTGAATGGTTTTGTATGTCATTGTTAGGGTTTTGAACTGCAGCCTCTAGTGATAACTCTCCAGAGGTGAAATAATAAAAGTAAGGATGGAGTGGTGCTTGAAATTAATTTCTTTTATTGGTTGGTGCCTCTTCACTTTTTACAGATACCGGTAGATCGGACAAAGATTTGAGATAAGAGATGTCTAAGATAACAGACTAGAATAGAAATTAAAAGGTTTCCCGGACTCTATCGAGTAATATCACTCTTTTTCCACTGTCTCTTGTCTTAGTCTGGCCATGTTATTTGGAGTTTGGTGGACACGTCTGATGATTATGATGTGATAGACTGCAATGATGGTTCATGAAAATGTAACTGCTCATGCTCTCCGGCACTGTCATGTCAGATTGAAAAATGGGCTATTAATTCCACATTCAGATGTACCTGATCTTCAAACAACATTAGTTAATGGCCTATTTTGGCAGCTGGGAAGATTGCTTTGTGAATCATCAGGAAAACGCCGGCTGGATGTGTAAAATATGAGAAATTTGTATTTTTTTATTGAGTTTTGAATGCAAATGAGGTTGCTGCTAAGTGGGCAACAATTTAATCTTCTGTTGAAGAAAAAACATTATTTTTCCATAATACATACAGCCTGCTTTTTTAATATATTTCTCTTTTTTTATTAAAAAAAAAAGCTTTTACATTTGTACAAACAATTTGCTTTACATTTTAGAGATAAAGAGAGAAAATATCAGTTCTAGCAAAACTAAAAAATCACTAGTAAAAATGATGTTGAATTAAAGTTTAACGTGGTTTTAAATTTCAACTTTCTGTGCAGATTATTAGAAAAATCTTTCTCGCAATAGGTGCTCCATTTTACTGACAAAAAAGCTCCAAATACTCTACAAAGGTGTATGTGCAGTGCAAAAGATTCCTTTTATGTTTGGGCGCTAGATAATGGTTCCCACTAAACTAATTGTTTAAAAGTATCTAGAAAAAGTAGATAGTAAGAGTCCAAAAACTGTACAAAAAGTTACAATGGCAAAGCACTGATTGAAAATAAACCAACCAGGAGGTGGTGTAACAGAAAAGTGTCTAAGATGTCTATCTTGAAGCCCCAAATGTTTTACCCAGCAAGCCGTGTAGTCTTTAGGGATACAATTCTCGTTTCTTTCAGCCACCACTAGAGGGTGCTTTAAGATTGAACTGTAGCCCACCCCAATTAACGGAAAATGGTAGTCCAGTGAAAAGAAGTGACAGACCTCCATTGATCAATAAGTTAGTTGACAACTTGTTTTCACCGGACAATCCCTTTAAATGGAATTGTGTTGCACTTTTGTGCACAGTGGGTGGTCAAGAACATACTGTAACTGCTCAGGGACAAACCAAAAGGGGCCTTTGTTTTTTAATTTCTGAAGTTAATAGAAGACAAAAAAGTGAAACACTCACCCATAATGTGCCATGACACTATGTATTTGGAATACCTCTTTAATATTCAGCAGCATTGCCACCATGAAATTTATTAAGAAAGTAATAACGATATATGGGGCACAAAAAATACATATTTTCCGGATGCATGTGTGAGGATGTGGACTGCCTTACCCCATCCCTACCCTGAAAACAACAGACATATGCTTATGTGCAATGTGAACAATGATATGTGTTTTATACATTTAATGTGTATGTGTATAATCCCTATGTAATATATTATGGTAATGTGTAAAATAGCTGAAACCCCATGATGGTGTATAAAGATAAGTGTTTATAGATAAAAGGAAGCAAGGATTATTAGTAATATATGATAAGATATAGGAAATAGATAAGAAATAGTTAATATTGGTACAGGCTCACAGATGGGAGGGGAATAGTGTTAAAAAAGGAGAGGTACTTTAAGATTATGAGTGGTTAAGAGTAGTGGAAGGTCTTAGCAAGTTCTTTGTGGAGTTCAAGTGCAGTGGGCTGCTAGGGTGAACATGGACCTATCACTTAGGTCAGTGGATTGCCATGCAACTCCTCCATGCAGGGCCATTTGTCGAGTCCTCAAGATTGGTGCTGGGGCTATCGGGCATATTGCACCTCCATGCCTGCAGGGGAAGATAAATACGGATCCTCAAAGGCGGAGGATGATGAAATCCGGGTGCATTGCATTGATAGAGAGGGATCCATATTGGTAGTGGAGACAGCAGAAAAAAGAGATGCTCTATTGGGAACAAATGCTAAGGCTGAAGTTATGTCCAGTACCTGGGGGAAAGAGTGTAACCTGCTGTGCTTTATCACTGTAATAACTGATAGCCGTTCAATAAAAGTTTGTTGAAAAGCACTTGCTGTTCCCTGGATTGTGTGCGGCGGTTGATGAAGATGAAAGGTTGGAGTCTGCGAAGGCTTATGGCTCACAAGTAAGTGCGATGCGCCCCCAACCTAACGGCACATCAGGACTGGTACACTATTTTCCTGTAGGTTGTCAGAGCATGCAGAAGCAGCAGCTCATCCACGACTACCTCACCCAGGCACCTTACACATGATCCCTAAGAGAAGACTCATGGTTGATCAACTGAATAATTAGTAGAAATGGGCAAACCCATGGATGTTTGGGTCCAACGCTTTAGGCTGAACATTTTTAAAAAGTTCAGTTCTGGTACCAGAACGGTACCTGAACTGGATCCGGCATCCAATTGAACTGAATGGGGGCGCCCGAATATTGGGCGTTTCCTAGTCTGTCACCTGTGTGACAGCCCGACAAACACCGGCTTTGATCGGCGATAGGTTTATTAATGCCGGTCAGAGCTCTGCGGTTCTCACGATGTCATACAGATGACAGCATGTGAGCCATCAGCTGTGACCAGCGGTAAAAAGGTTACTGCTGATCACAGGTATCAGATGATGAGAGTACTGCTCTTAACATCTTACACCTGGTCTTGCTGATAGCTGCGAGAGCAGGTGTACAATGATGGGAGTATTTACTAGCCATTGCCTGTGCAATAAATATATATTTTTTAAATGGCATGGGGTCCTCTATTTTTGAAAACCAATCAGCCAAGTTAAAGCAGACAGCATGGAGGCTGGTATTCTCAGACTGCGAAGGGGCCATAGATATTGGCAGCCCCATCCTAAATATAGCAGCACACAACCTCCCTGGAAAAGGTGCATCTATTAGATGCACCAATTCTGGCACTATGTCTGGCTCTTTCCATTTGCCCTGGTGCGGTGGCAAGTGTGGTAATATTTGTGTTGCTTATGTCAGCCTTGTAATGTCCGCTTTGTAATGTCAGCTGATATAAGCCCACAGGCTAGTAATGGAAAGGCATCTATAAGACGACTCCATTACTAACTCTATAGTTAGGTTGTAATAAAGACACATCAAGAATAAAATCCTTTTATTTCAAATAAACTCCCCACACTCTTTTAGACACTTATTTTAAAAAATTGAAATAATAGAACACCTTATTCCTCACCTGTCCAATGAGCAGATAATCCAACGAAGATTCGGATGGTTTGGGGAGAAGTCACATCAGTGATGCAACCGCTGTCCACGCCAGCCAGAACACACTGAGTGGCGGTATGACAGCAGAGATAAAGCGCCGATTAGCACTGAGGTATACAGCCATGGTGAGAATGAACTGAATATGGAAGTGCAAGGATGTCAGATTTTTTCCTGTATCCATAGACTTAACTGTGTGAGTCTAATCCGATTTCAAGAGGAAAATCGTGCATTTTTTTGACACACAGACTCCATCAGAGAAAAATTTGTTCATCTGCACTGTCCCATTGAATAACATTGGTCCAAGTGATATCTGCTTTTTTAACGGATAGCAATCTGCTCAAAATCATAGTCAGTGCACAGATTTTCGCCTCTGCAGTAAAGGTAATTTCTAGCTCTGATTGAGTCCAAGTAGTAATGTAAGAATTACACCGAATAGAAGATTCTACTCATGTAAGTTCACTGCCCAAGGAACCTGAGGCATTCATTTATTAAATACTCACTAACACTTAGCTGACCAGCAGACAAATCCATCTGATATCTGTAATAAAGTGTTGTCCGATCAAACCGCAGTCGGATAATGAATGACTTCTTCTTCCTAATCAATCACAGTTTATGCTGTAGAATCGATAGAGGTTATCAAAAGTTAAGAAAAAAAACACGACATCACCACACAAAAGACAATATCCACCCTATTCAGTTTATCTAGGAAATGCCAATTTTTAATAAGGTTTGTAAAGAAATATCACATATAGGTGGCTGGTGGCTCATACTTGCCATTTTTTCAGCATTAACATTTTTAGTGCAACCATTTTGGACCAGCGCCATTAACAGTATCCATACTTGTTTCCAGCCTTCCGTGCCCCCTTTCACCATCTACATGGCATGTTACCATGTTCTCTATCTCTACATGCCTTGTTCTCCAACTCTCAGTGTCACATTCCCTGATCCAAGGGCCATTTTCTACTTTCCCGATCGGCAGCTTCAGCAGAGCCAAGAAGACTTGTAGACTTTTGTAGTCCAAAAGGCCACCCCTTTTCACAGAACTTCCTAAATATTCCGGGAGAGTTGGTAAATATGTGTCAAGCATAAATTATTTCTTCTGTAGGATGGGCTGAGTGAAAAACATAGAGAAAACTCAAGCAAGTGGCAAGTGTGAAGCTTTTGAGGGGTCTAAGAGTTGATAAGAAATGTACGGTGATTATTAGAAAGTCAGCTATATAGGAGAGACTGACTTCATGTCTAAGACGGGAGAGTACGTACTGGACTCACGGTCAGACTAGAGAGTATATGATTTACATACGGGCAGCACGGTGGCTCAGTGGTTAGCACTGCAGCCTTGCAGCGCTGGAGTCCTGGGTTCAAATCCCACCAAGGACAACATCTGGAAGGAGTTTGTATGTTCTCCCCGTGTTTGCGTGGGTTGCCTCCGGGTACTCCGGTTTCCTCCCACACTCCAAAAAACATACTGATAGGAAATCTAGATTGTGAGCCCCATCGGGGACAGCGACGATAATGTGGGCAAACTCTAAAGCGCTGTGGAATATGTTAGCGCTATATAAAAATATAGATTATTATTATTACATCTCTGCTCGATAGGGTAAGAGGCAGGTGCCTTATGTATATCACAGCTGGCATCTTCCCTTTGTGGAGCTGGCTCAGCTCCTCAACTCACTCCATACACCCACACTCATTGTGTGGCGTACATGTGGGTCACTTGTTGGGAAGGGGTTAAAGACAATGTACATTTTCACAAATCATTTTTTTAAATTGTGCACTGACCTCCTAAAGGCAAAGTAAGAAACCTTTCTAAATAGTCTCCATTAAATGTTCTATCATTTTGCTGCTGCAGAGTGTCTGTAGGGCCATTATCCAATTGATTACTCCACAAAACTGATACAAATCTTTATGAGCTTCCTCTACTTCTTTATACCCTCTCTTCTCTAAGTTTTAGGGATACCAAAGTGGTAAGAGGGGTTGGACATAGATATCCACAGTGTGGAAAAGGGTGGAAGGGAGGGCAGAGTAAATAAACTGCAGAAAAGGAGGCATGGACAAAAAGAGTAAATAGGTGCAGAACATCCAGCTTAAGTTGCTGGTAGGGACACTCCATTAAAAGTAAAATCTGAAAATGAATGAAAGATTGGCATTTGCAGATTGAAAGTTAAATTGGTTGTTCACCATTGGTACAATTTTTTTTATATTTAAATGCATGTAATTGGGACCAAAAATAATTCAAATTGGGTTATAGCAAATTATTTTGCACCATTTATCTTCTATAGCCTTTGTGTGGTGTTGTCTATTACTGGTACAGGATGAGTTAACTGTGTGGTAGATCGGCTCAATTTGCTGCTTAACAAGGTAGTCACAGGAATGCTTTCCATTTAAATTATCAACTGGTTTATTAAGATAGGCTTCATAAACCAGTGCAAACAAAATAAATAGACATATTCGGTGTTCTTGACATAAACAAAGAGAATAGCACTCACTATAGTTCTTGTAACTGGGGTAATCCGTTCGCAAAGAAAACAGGTTTCACCTCTGTTTACCAAGAGCCCAGCTCCGGAGAAGGCTCCTCCAGTGTACACAAAACACTCAATGAGCCCAAAAGGCTCCATATTTAGCTTCTGGACCACACCCTGGTGTGGAGATATGGTGAACATCCTCCCACCCAGTCTTGACTGTTCACTAAAATCAAGCCCTTAACAAAGCCAATTAACCCCTCTGAGTACTTAGTATGCTTGAGCATTTTTACAGGTTCATATCACTGAGGCTAACATCCTGAGCGACACACATCTCCCCTCCAGTATTTTACCAGTGACCTGCTCACTGATAATTCATCAGTCAACCATCTATAACAGGCTGAAGGGATCTTTGTAGCACTCTTATCTCTATTTCTCTGAGCCCCTCTCAGCTTATTTACTATGACAGACCACATCAAAATTGAATGTTCTTGGAAACAAAAAGCCTATAAAAAAACAAAATGAGCAAAATGTTTTATGAAACCCAATTGCAAAAATGATTTTTTTAACCCGAACATTCATGCGTTTAACTATAAAATCAATTTACTCCATAGGTGAACAATCCCCTTTGATGCAATTTTTCTTTTCTAACAGCATATACCTACATATCTAAAAATCATTCTTTCAATATCATTGGTGTCCATGGTCTTTAAGGCACAAAAAATCTGCTAAAGGGTAAAACAGGAATAAAAAATAACCTCATCAAAACAATGATAATAAAACACTTAACTAAAATGATTCACTCCCTTTACTACTGATGACATTCCCAATAAATACCCGTTGGTGATTTGATTTTCTCTAGTAGGGAAAAATGTGCAGTAAAAGGGATCTCGCCACTTTCCTCGGTTTTCTAATTTGCTGATGCTTGGCTCGTATTGTGCATATTTTATCCAAAAACCTATAGATAAGCACTGCAATTCTCATAAATAATTAAAACTAAATTTTCATGGCTTTTGGGGTTTATATTTTATTAAAGCTATTTCTTCTATGTCCTCCTTATCTTCAGTCTGCTTTCTCTAATTAACTGCTGCAAAGCAATTACAATTCCGATTTCTTTATTCCTGCTCCTCTCATATTGCGCTTCTCTTAATTACCCCTGAACCCTTCTTCTGTTTTTTGTATGTGGGGGAGATGAAGAACTGTGTAAAAGGAACCATTTTTTTTGTTCATGTGTCATCTGTATGGCCTCTGTGTTACATCTGTATTCATCAGTTTTTTTCTCATCCGTTTTTAAAGCCTGAAGAGGGTAGACTGCTTAAACTTTAGATTATCCATTGACTCTTAATAACGGAGCAAAGTAAAGGCTCTTGCCGATGCCATATTATCGATCCAATGTTATTTTATGGGGCCGTACACATGTCCGATTTTTTTCCTCGAACGGAGTCTGTCTAAGGAAAAAATTTCTGCATGCTTGAGTTTGATCTGATATCCAGATCGTACTCATCCATGCCAGTCAAGAGAATCGGATCACATTAAGGTCACGCGCTGAACATGGAACACGTATTTTGTGCCTACACTATTGTCTTTACCTTCATGGAGACTTACTGATGGTCAACTATTGGGGATTACCAACCCAGGACAATGTTCTGCTACTTAGACTATTGCTTTTGTCTTCTAGGGAACTCAATAATGGTTTACGATAGGGAAACACCATCCTGGACCATGAACTCCTCTACACAATCCTGTGTCACTCTGTTGACTTTCTGATGAAGGGTTAAAGCAGGAAACATTGCTATTTGTCACTTTATGTCAAAGAACTACAGTGGGGTGGAAATTTTATGAGAAAGAATCAATAAAACTATTTGAGAAAATCTTTGCCTAATGGTTTGCAGTTTATGGCGGCAATCCCATATCTTGGGTTACTCTCATCCATCAGTCTTCTATACTACTGTTTCTAAGAGGGTTGTCAAAATAAGGGGTCAAAGGAAAGTAAAAATAATAAATAATTGTAGAATCAGACTACACTGAGTTTGTAGTCTGTAGCCATGGAGACACATCTGGTCTTCAGAGGGGCTTTATATGGTACACAAATCAAGAGGACTATTGGAGAAGTTGCTTTTTATATTAAATGCATTAGAGAACACAAAAATACTTTTGCAAAAATGTACAATAAAAAAGTTATTTATGCTTCAGAGCAGAATTTTGGCATCTCCTTGACTACAGGATGCTATAGATCTGGGCAGGCCATAGACTTTTTAATCCAAAGTTGTACTCTATGGCCCTAATTCCTAAAAAAAAAAAATAATTGAAAAAACGAATTGATGATTCAAACGTGAAGGAAAAAATAAGCAGCATATGCTTATTCAGATTTCAGAAATCTCATAACTTTGTTGATACTGTAAAACTCAACAGAAAAATAATACCCCTAAAAAATGCAACATGTGAACAAGCCCTTAGGCAACATTCATGTGTTCATTGTACATATACATATGCAGTCCATCTCTTTCTCAGCTGGCACACTGACCGATAGAGTTTCATTGATGTAGCTAACAGAACATGGTCGTGGTTTGGTGATCCCCAATATTAGACAATCAGAACGTCTCCTGAAGGTAAAGACATTAGTGTTAGTGTAGGGAAAAAAATCATGTTCCAGGGTGGTTTCCTCAATAATAGACCAGCAGTGCGACTCTAGTAAGGTAAAGACAGTAATGTAGGGAATAAATGGTTGTGTTCCCAATAGTAGACAATCAGTGAGTCCCCCGGAAAGCAAATACAATAGGCAACAAAACATATCCCAGGGGGATGTTCCAAAATAGCAGACCATCAGTGAGACTCCAGGAAAGCAAAAACAGTGGAGTAGGTAAGAGATGGCCCAGAGGTGGTGTTCCCAATAGTAGACAATCAGTGAGTCCCCAGGAAAGCGAAAACAGTAGGGTAGGCAGCAAAACATATTCCAGGGTGGTGTTCCCCAATAGCAGATCATCAGTGAGATTCCAGAAAAGTGAAAACAGTGGAGCAGGGAAAAGATGGTGCTCGGGGGAATTTTTCAATAATAGACCACCAGTGAGTCCCCAGGAAGTCAAACACAGCAGTGTATGGAAGGGACAATCTTGGAGTGGTAGTCCCTGATGGTACACCCTGGAATGTCATGCTTTTTCTGTGGCAGTTGAAGTTGTTGACCCTACCATCCATGCCTTTCTAGGAACTTGCTGATGGTCTATTATTGGGGAACACCAACCCGAACCATGAACTTCTCTATACAGTACAGTCCTTCCCTGGTTCCTTTAAATTACTTTACACACATCTGTGCACCATAAATTGCCAGGGCATGCTTACAGCCGTCGGTGAGCGGTGACTGAATCTGCTCTGGGCGCAGCCCTGTGACTGAAATCATAGCCGCACTTTCAGTAAAACGGCCGAACAAAATTGAAACACCATTAATCTGCAATTTAACCCTATATCTGAAGGTTAATTGGGGATATGATAGGTTCCATTTAAGGAGCATAGTGTTCCACTCCAGAGGAACAAACAGCCTCTCCAAGTTTTATATCTAACTAGGGTCCTTTGAAACAAAAATATTTTAAGAGGTTTTCAATGTTAAACAATTACATTTTAGAGGAGTTACTAAAACAAAATTCAAGAGCTCTGCTGCTGAAGCCACCAGCTTTAAGCTGTACTCTGAGGAAGTCTGCTATCTGTTCAGTTTCCCTGCAGTGCCCCTTCAGGTATAACTGAAAATTACATTGATCTCAATTAAATTAATGATCTGTACATTTAATGAACGACATGCTTGTTCTCCTAGCTGAAAGATCTGATATTCCAATAAATATTTGTCAGATTTTATTCTCTATTCCTGTACTGAATGTCCATTGAACACAACAACAAAGAGTAATGAATATCAGTCTCCTTTTCCTGCTTCTTCCATCACCGTCAATAAGAGTCAACAGGCAAAAACAGTCTGTTTCTCCAGCAGAAGTAGAAGAAGGCCCATTATACCTAACAGCTGGACGCTCACTTAGAAAATGATTGCTGATTTCCAACTGGCTGCAGTAAAAAAAACACTTTCACATTGAAGAGCACTTGAGAATTCATAAAGTAATAGCCTCAGCCAGTCTTGAATTTTATTTTTCCTTCTTTATAAAAATTCAAAGCGCTTCCATCTCTGATGTGCATTGAGAATTCAAAACACTATGAAAGATTACCGCCGAGTTAATTAAATATAGATGAACATTCTGAAACTTAGGTAAAAAAGACAGATATATATATTTGTTTATTACAGAATCATATTTTCGCCATTTGAAGAGGTTGTCTTAGCATTAAAGTGACTCTGTCAAACCAAGTACAGATGCTCGGCGCACCATTGACGTGCCAAACATTTAAGTGCACCTTCCTTCTTGTTTTTCATTTATTTCCAACACCCTCTTCTTTGATTTAAAGCTCTTGGTTTAAATAGCTAAGGATCACCTCAATGTTTGGCCACGCCAAAGGTGCACCGAGCACCTGTACTTGATTTGAAGAGTCATTCTGTACTAGCCCACGGAGAGCATTCTGAGTGGTGTGGGTGATGGAGCACATTGACAAGGGTTATCTTTGTAATTCAACTAGGAGTCTCATACATAGCATGATTTGTGATTGTCAAAGAACCCTACAAACAAGTAGGAATTATGCCAAGTAGCGTGTTATGGTTTGGCTGGTGAGATGGATTCGCTAAGCTGTAGGCCAGAGTGAGCGACACAGACTATGGACTTTCATGCAGAGTTGCATAGGATGGACAACACGTGGATCAGCTAGTCGCCACTTGAACTGGCATGGGACAGTGAAGCTGGATTTGGTGGATGAAACATGGAACAAAGATCTGTAGAGCTGGACATGCAAATAGGCACTTTGGAACTGCAGAGACGTGTAGTCTGACAGGGACCTTGAAGTTGCATAGCTGATGTGCGGACTGCTCCCAGAAACATTAGTGCTATGCTGGTAAAAAAACACATTTGACCAAGTGTGCAGACAGCACCCAAGGACAGCAGAGTTGAGTGTGCTG
>VIAB01023667.1:31314-43444 GCA_009801035.1 Oophaga pumilio | reverse complement strand
AATAGGCTGGGTCTTGAAGGGGTTAAAGGGGTCTGAATACTTTCTGAACCCACTGTATATACTGTATATAACTATGCACATAACTAAGTTATACTGCAGATAGAATTTTTACAGTAAGAGAAATGGTAGCAGACTGCTTGGATCGGATTCATTTTCCTGAAATCTCATTGACAGGAACATTGGCAGAATTGTTACAGATAATATTTTCTACTAAATGACTGAAATAATCACAGCCTGGTTCAGAGTGTTCAACCAAGGAAAGTGACTAAGTGACACACAAGACATATAATAAAAGGATCTTCTGGAATGACTGCAATATTCACAGAAAACTCTCAGGCATAAAAATCGATATTGAGCTGGCAAGGGTTCATTAACTCTATCATTGCTGTGCTGGAGAGGTCACTATCAATTTGTGAGGAATCACTTCTGCTCTGTCAACTCTCACAAACTATTCCTGAGTCCTATTGATCTGTAGTCAACCTGAATTTTTTGTGGTCATTTAGAGTAGATCTGGCATGATGGAGACTCTGTGGAGCCAGACTGAACAGTTATGAAGAAGTTACACTTTTTAAACACTTTTAATGAATCTTGGAGGATTCCTTTTGACAGCAATCTCCAAGATTAAACGTTTTGTATCATTATGATATACATCCTATTCCTTATGCTTTTTAAGGACAATTTTTTTTTAAAGAGGAACTGCCTAACATCTTGATGAGATTCACACATAAATTTGTAAAGTTGAGGGTTTCTCTAATGTTACAATCCAGCTACATAATTTTCCATGCTATGCTGAATGTTGTATTATTGGATTTTGTCCATTATCCATTAACATCATTATTAGGCCCCCTTCACATGTCTGTGTTTCTGGTACGTGTGTCATTCGTTTTCACACATACACATGCACACCCATTATACTCTATGGGGCTATACACATGTTCGTATTTTCACACGGACCGTGTGTCCATGTGACCCACATGTAAACATGTCTGTTATTTTCTGGCAGCACAGATGACAACACGTGCCGAACATATGCACATAGATGACATGGGTGTGATATCTGTGTGATGTACAGAATGCAGAATTGAAATGAAAGATTTTTGGGTGTTAAAGACGTGCAACAATAGAGCTAGATAGATATGAGGTAAATAGATGATAGACAGATAAATAAATAGATCTGTCACATATATAATTTGTTCCTTGATTGTGTAGCATACTATACATGTATTAACCTAGCAAATAAATAACTAAATAAAAAAATGATGTGAGGTCACCCCCATTTTGGTAACCAGCAAAGATAAAGCAGACAGCTGTGAGATGATATTACCAGGCTAGAAAGGATCCCAGTAATTTGGCCCTTCCCAGCCTAAAAATACCAGCCCACATGAGATGCTCTAATTCTGGTGCTTTGCCTTTGCGCTTCCCGATTCCCTTAGTGCGTTAGCAATCGGGGTAATAGGGCTTGGGGTTCATGTCAGCTGTGAATTGTCCAAGAACACAGCTGACATCAAACCCTGGTGTTAGTAATAGAGAGGTGTCTATCAAACACCCCCATTTCTAACCCAGTGCTAAAAATAAAAAAACAAACACAAAAATACTTTATTGAAAAAACACTTCCTGACTATGAAGACTGTCAAAGCACATTTAAAGGGGTAACATACAAACCAGGGAGACAAACAGCTGAATCTGACAGGTCCCTGTTCAGACTAGAAAAAGCCGTATCTGTCCCTTGTCAGTCACTGCCTGACTGCGGAGGTTAGCACCCTAAGATAGCACAATGGTGCCCCCAATCAACAGCAGTTTACCCTGAATGTCCTTAGCTGCTCCTAGGATTGCTAGAGAAAAAGTTCCTAAAGGAGTAAAGGAATCACACACAAAACAATTGCAATAAACACAAACTACAGCAAAGTGAATGAATCCAAAAAAGTCTATCACCATTGAAACACCAGTATGGGAAAGTATTTAAAACTGCATCAGAGAGGGGATGGGACAGAAAAACAGACTAATCGAAAAAAACCTGATACCCAAAACTGACAGAAACAAAGATAACAGAACTAAAACAACCAAAGAAAAGGTGTATCTCTTGTGGGTAAGCGGGAAGAGACGCAGAACACAGATTCAAGGATTCGAATCCAGAAGCATGATGCCGACTCTTTCCCTGGTTCACCAATTCATTAAAAAAAAATCCCACGCAGGTCCGACGTAGTTCAGGGAATCCGACGTAGTCCATAAAAGGAAATCTGAAAAACATAAAAAGAGAGAAATAAAAACAAGACTCTGTCCCTCATTCACCATTTTGGTAGAAAGCAAAGTTCCAGCTCTGGTCCGAAGTAGTACAGCACTTTCAACGACGTTCCCATACTCCGTTGTCCAAAGCCTATGAGTCCTCTTTCTGAGGCTCCATAGGCTTTAAAATCAGCCACTCCCGGTTAACACTGCTCTCCACGAGATCCGGCAACTGTGAAGAGCAGTAACGTTACTGACATCACCACTCTTCACAATCGCCGTGTCTTGCAGAGCACAGCGTAATCCGGTGACTCTGATAACCTTACCCTTTCAACAATTGACACCTTAGAAATTTCTTTAGGACTCAATGCACATCACACAATGCTTGAAGCCACATATAGAAATATGTCAAAAAAAATTCAAAACACTTATGGTTGGACAATGAGATCAATTCTTCATTTGCATTTTTAAGTGACTTTTTATTTTTTACTTGTGGCATGTGTTGCTGTTTTATGTGGCAAATTCTTCAAAATAGCATGATAAATTTGGTGTAAAATTAAAAGGAAACTATTTTCATAATATGACCTATTGTTTCAGTTATATTTTTGTGTCACACATATTTTTTTAATTTTGACAATTTATTTTTCAGATCACGATTATTGGTAAAAAAAACAAAATTAGAAAACTTCATAATTTTCATAAGCCATTGGGGCTTGTTTTAGATGCATACTTCCTGTTTTGTTTTTCAAGATGTGTTTACAGCACCTTCATTACCACCATAGGCAGGATGACAATGAAAGGTAACATAGCTTCTATCAGAATCTATCAAACGCAATAGGTGATATCACAAATGATCTTGTTCCACCTCCCTTTACAATACGGATGCTTTCACATTGTGTGATTCACGCTCTGTTCCACCGTCGAGGCATATGTCCAAAATCCTCCTCAAACCAGGGTTCAGACTTATGCCCTGGTGGGGCTATAGACTTTAATGGTGACGACATATTTAGAAAAGTTGCAATTGATGAATTTGCAGCCAAAAAACATATTATTTGTCCTAGCTTTTCAATTCAATTGGAATGCCCCATTAAATACCTAATCGACATATGATAAATCACAGAGGTACAAATTTCCTAATAAAAATTCAGATTTATCATTAAATAAATAATTTTCCATAATTTATACTTATTGAATAAAAAATGACAATATCCAACTTGTGGAAAGCATATTGGAACAAAAAGAGATGGTCTCAACAATGGTCATACCATGTGTTATGCCTGAGGCAGTGGGAACCAAGAGTGGACCCACTGGACCGTGATACCGAAACTCCCCCGAGCGAGCGTTCCAGATTTGACCAACCCCTATACAGGGATCGTTAGGGAGCAAGCTCAGGGGCCTCTAGTACCATGGCAGCCAGGACCAGGGGTTGGCTCAGTGGTTGAGCAAAAACTGAGACGGGACAGGGAAAATAGGAAAAGAGCTGAGCGGGAAGGGTGCATGAGATGTACGGAGGAGGTAACCCACAACAAGACGAGGTACAGGCAGTGGAAAACTAAAGTAAAGATGAATGCAGACTTGAGGAGAGAGGGGAAAGGAAATGGACGCAGGCACCAGGAGGACGCAGGACAGGGTGGACACTGAAAGAGAAGGGAGACAAGGAGTTAATATATAAGGAGTTAAATATGCCAGTGATGCTGGACATAGCAAGCGGGATGGCCTGGACAGAGGAGAATAACTCAACAATCAGGCACCTCCACTAGGGGAGGGCGGCCTGAAATACCCCCTGCCAGGTCCCTATTGGCCAACACTGCCTGGTCAGGTCACAGAGTGGGAAAAGGGAGCCGAGTGAGCGCGTGCTTGGCCCCTATGAGACACAGGAGAAGTGACAGGGGGCATTGCCAGCAGAGAGGAAGCGTGCCGACATGCCCGGGCAGGCACGCGCCTGGAGGCTGTCCAGGAAGAACCCTGCTGCAGCATGGGAGCGGCGGTGAGGAGGGAGGAAGGAGCGGTGAGTGTGGAGTCGGCGGTGACAGCCCTGGGACTGGCGGCGGTAGTAGTAACACTATGTGCATTACATAAAATTACTGGTGGAACTTACAGGAAAAATATATATCTTTGTACCATGTTAGCCAGTAAATAGAAAAATATTAACATTTGAGATTCCTCAGTGGCTTATAGCTTTTAATGGCTAACTGAAAAGATGGTTAAAGAATTTTGAGATTACTCAGATATCTTCATCAGGCATAGAATAGCAAAAAATCTGAAGAGTCACATATTTACACATATGGTCAAAATTGTTGGTAACCCTCGTTTAATGACAGAAAAACCCACAATGGTGACAGAAATAACTTGAATCTGACATAAGTAATAATAAATAAAAAATTTATGAAAATGAAAAAATGAAAGTCAGACATTGCTTTTCAACCATGCTTCCACGGAATTTAAAAAAAATAAAACTCATGAAATAGGCCTGGACATAAATGATGGTACACTTAACTTAATATTTTGTTGCTCAACCTTTTGAGGCAATCACTGCAATCAAATGATTCCTATAACTGTCAATGAGACTTCTGCACCTCTCGACAGGTATTTTGACCCACTCCTCAAGAGCAAACTGCTCCAATTGTCTCGTGCCTGAAGGCTGCCTTTTCCAGACGGCATGTTTCAGCTCTTCCTAACATGCTCAATAGGATTTAGGTCAGGGCTCATAGAAGGCCACTTCAGAATAGTCCATTGATTTACTCTTAGCCATTCTAGGGTGTTTTTAGTTGTGTGTTGTGGGTCATTATCCTGTTGCAAGACCCATGAGCTGCAACTGAGACCAAGCTTTCTGACACTGGGCAGCACATTTCTCTCTAGAATCCCTTGATAGTCTTGAGATTTCATTGTACCCTGTACAGATTCTAGACACCCTGTGCCAGATGCAGAAAAGCAGCCCTAGGACATAACAGAGCCTTCTCCATGTTTCACAGTAGGGACAGTGTTCTTTTCTTGATATGCTTCATTTTTCCGTCAGTGAACATAGAGCTTTGTACCTTGCCAAAAAGTTAAATTTTTGTCTCATCTGTCCATAGGACGTTCTCCCAGAAGCTTTGTGGCTTGTCAACATGTAGTTTGGCAAATTTGTCTGACTTTTTTATGATTTGTTTTCAACAATGGTGTCCTCTTTGGTCGTCTCCCATGAAGTCCACTTTGGCTCATACAACGACGGATGGTGCGATCTGACACTGATTTTCCTTGAGCTTGAAGTTCACCTTTAATCTGTTTAGAAGTTTTTCTGGGCTCTTTTGTTACCATCCGTATTATCCGTCCCTTTGATTTGTCATCAATTTTCCTCCTCCTGCGGCCACGTCCAGGGAGGTTGGGTACAGTCCTATGGAGCTTAAATTTCTGAATAATATGTGCAACTGTAGTCACAGGAACATCAAGCTGCTTGGAGATGGTCTTATAACTTTTACCTTCAACATGTTTGTCTATAATTTTCTTTCTAATCTCCTTTCCTTTGCTTCCTTTCGTCCATGTTGAGTGTGATACACACCATGTCAACAAACTGGACAGTGAGTATCTGTAGCCCTCTATACAGGCCCACTCACTGATTCCAAGATTGTGGACACCTGTGATGCCAATTAGTTGACACACCTTGATTAAACATGTCCCTTTTGTCACATTATTTTCAGGGGTACCATCATTTCTGTCCAGGCCTATTTCATGAGTTTTATTTTTTTTAAAATTCTGTGGAAGCATGGTTGAAAAGCAATGTCTGACTTTCATTTGTTCATTTTCATAGATTTTTGATTTATTATTACTTTTGTCAGATTCAAGTTATTTCTGTCACCATTGTGGGTTTCTCTGTCATTAACTGAGGGGTACCAACAATTTTGACCGTGTGTATACACAATAGGACACAGGAATAATGCAATAGTTAAGACAAGTGACATGAAGCAGAACTATGGTGGATCTTATGCATAGTGAACACCAATTCAATTTATGGGCTCCAGTATTAGTCAATAGAAAAGTACAAGTAAAAAATAAGATACAAGGATAGAGGAACATTTACAGCAAACAAAATCAAAGGTGACCTAACTTGACTGAAATGACTGTTTTAACCCAGTTTCTTTTATGCATATGAATCATGATGATGTAAGGGAGGGATTTGGCCAACATAACTGTCCTGCTCCCAAAACACCATACTACGGTGCCTCTGAATGTGCGTATGCTTTGTGGGGACTTGTTCATTACTCCTTTCTGGGCCACAAGTGGTATGATATTATGTGGATGTTATATTTATGCAACAGTTCAGTAGAGAAACAGTCTGTTGTAAAAAGTTAAACATTTTTTACTGTCAAACTTCACATATAGCAACATTTCTTGTTAGAAAACATGGTAAATCTTCAACACTTCTGCTTCAGGCAGAGGCTCATATTCGGTTATTACTTTATACTAGTACAAATGGTACATCTTGATGTTATAAGACACTTCAGAGTAACAGATGTAAATACATAGAGTAAAATTGTGGAATGCAGCTACATTCAATGTGTAGCAGCCACTGCCAGGAACCGCAGAACAGATCCATATTATTTTAAGCTGTTTTGCAGTACCCGGAAGCGTTCACTATACATTGAATGGAACTGCACTTTGCAGCTATGTTCAATGTGTTTACATCTGCAGGAACAAAACCAGCACATTGATGGTGTATCGGATGCCAGACCCGCACCCTTGTCATATAGATGACCTATCCTGAGGACAGGTCATCAGTACGATGTGGCCATAAAACCCATTTAACAAATTTTCACTGCCATTTTTATGCTTCTACTCACTTTCCCTCCTCTCCATGAGCATTCCAAATTCAGCATGCTATATTACCAAGCATCCCAAAACTCCCAAGAGTAGGTGCTTCATTGACATACAGAGCAGGGGGAATTTCTGGGCTCACTGTGACATCATTTATATTCAGGATCTGTGTCTTAGCTATTTTCTCATTACAGTTGTTCAGGAAGGTTTTCGTGGTGACAGATTCCTCTTTAGGGTAACTATATAGATTAGGATACCAATGATTGTCCAATTCTATCTGCCTATTCCATATGTTCACTTGACATTTACAAATTTGCATAGGTTAAATATCCAATAACACAGCTTGTTTGGCATGAAAATTGGCAGTAATATACCATGCCTATAAATTATTCCAAATACATGTAGTGGATTCTGATTCCTATTTCTGTGGTATTGCATTTATCCCTATTCCGTTTGCTAGTATAGTGTATCACCACTCAATCATCCTAGAAGTTTGGAGAGGTTAGACAGCTTTTGGGTTTAAATACTGGAAAGAAAGTGATGTAGCAGCCTATATATGCTACAATGTAATCTTCTTTAATTGTTTGGAGATATGATTGAAGCAGAAAACATCTGTGTATCCACATGAGCTTCTATTTTTCAAAGCCATTTCAATATGTTTGCTTTGATTAAATTTGTGGAGCATGTGACAATGCATTAACGTGCTGAGTGGCAAATCAAAATCACCATATGCCAGTGAAGACGGTAAAATCCTAGCTTTATAACAAGTGCAGGCTATCAATGGTTGGTCGAACCTGCTGGGAGTGATAGTTCTACAGCAGCTGGAGAACCACATGAACACCTATTTTACATGTATATATTTAAGAAGCAGTTTATTGTACTTTTCTAGCATGAGAAGCCATTTCATATTGTATAATTTGTATTTATAGGTTATCGCCTTCCATAAATGGTTTGTTCTTGCTGTGCTATAAAGATGTGAAGATGCAACAATAGAAAGTCAATTTTCAAGGCTTTCATCCAACTTCAGCAATAGAAAATCATAACTTTGTATCTAAGTTGAACAATAAAATGAAGAAATAAATTAGCACATAGTCCATGGTTCATCATAGCTTTTAGGTAAAAAAAAAAGTCTAGTAAAAGCTTTGAAAGGTCGCAAGGTTTTGGTGCAACTCCGAGATTTGCAACTTTTGCTGATTTCACGCCAGTTTCTACCACTCTGCCAAAATGGGTGAAATGGGGCACACATGGGGTGCAGAGAGCATGTGGCACCACAGTTTGTCTAATTGATGATGAGCTGTGGCCTTCTCTACGCCAGATTTCTCACTGTAAGATTTCACGAATACACACGACACTTTTCAGACTCTCCAGATTCCTGAAGAGGCATGTACCCATTCATGAATCAGCAGCATCTGACTCAACCATGCCCCCTTACAAAGAGCTGAATAGAAAACATCAGCATAGATGAACTGGGGTCATAATTTTCGACTTACTGACAATCTCCACCGATATCCCCATTGATCGGCTGTTTACCTCTACCACTGTGGCCAAGCTTGTTGAGCTGGAGCACCACGACTCCATACACTGTTGTGGCCATTCTTCAGTACTGCAGCTCAACTCATGTTCACTTAAAGAAATTGACCAATACGTGGAGAACTTTCTGTTATACCCCTCGCTTGGCCTCCATAAAATAATAAAGCTTATACTAACATCCCATGCTGGCACTGTTCCCGCGGTGTCGGCTCTCACAGTCCTGGGGCTCCCGTGCTGTTGTTGCAACATATGACACTAGCACCCAATCAGCCCTGGCATCACTGCCGAATTGAGCATGACGAGGAAGTCAGCTGCAGCCCAGACTTCCTCTTCATGTTCAATTTGTCCGAAGCCTGAGACAGTGACACCAATGCTGATTGGGCTGTGGCGTCACATGTCACAACAACCACTCTGGAGCCACGGGAGGGTGAGTGCCCACACCATGGGGACGGCGTCAGTATGGGAGGTGAGTATAGGCTTTATTATTTTATGGGGGGGCAAACATTTTGCTCAAGAAAGAGTTGTCCTAGTAGTGGACAAACCCTTTTAGTTGGAATTGAATTGCAACATCTAAGAACAGCTACTACACAATCTATGGCGTTGTGTTGTCCCAGGCCTGTACACTGTCTACTTACAACCTCACGGGACCTGCAAACGGCTGATTGATAGGAATGTCAGATGTAGCCCACTACAACTTGATGTTGCTGACCCATCCTAAAAAATAAGTCATCAATATCTAAGAGCCTCCATGCATATTAGACTAAAGCTGGCCAAACTCTATTTTTTTTCCAATTTTACTGAATCAGCAGATTTTAGAATTTATGTTTTTCTTTAATATGGATGCAACCTTCTTTACTCAAAATGAGTCCCTGGAGCTAAATAAACTGTGAGTAGAAATTTAAAAGCGTCTCTAGGCCCCCAAAAATTGAAGCACTAATTTAAAATGGGAAAGATCATTTACTGCAGCAGAAGTAACATATGTTGTACTGCATAGGAATAAATCAAACCCAATCCACTGCTAACAAAACCATATCAATATGCTTAGCAGTAGACTACTGTTGATTAAAAAGCTCACTAGGGGAGACACAAGCACATATCCGCTGGGTGTGCAGGCTTCACACATTATGCACTCAACTGAATTTTGGAGGGAGGCATGATAACCAAGCTCATCTCATTCCCTGTTTCTGCAGCCATTCAGCGCCTCTTAATGTTATTGTTACGAGGGAGCCTGTCAGGGTACTGCAGTCACGGAGCTTTTATGTATGATAATGAGCCGGGAAAGAAGAGAAAATACACAATCCACTTAGTGCGAGAGCGAGATTCTAAGAGTTGTTGTGAAATGAGCTGTTAGATTTTTTCACACCAGCTTATTTATCCTTTAACTCATACAGAGCAGGGATATGAGTTGTACATGGTAATTATACAGGTTTCCTATGGCTTTTTCTAAGGCAGAACAAAAGAGACAGAAATTAGATGTCAATACTATGGAAGATCTTCCATAAATGCTGTATAATAGTATGACAATGTAATAAATATTTAAGCATGGATTCGGAAGAGGGAACACTAATGATGATGTTAGTTGATTTTATGGTTTGCAATTATAAATCTTGCTGTTGGGTTAGGTTTAAACAGCAAAAGATACAAAGGTTTCCTTAGTGACGGAGCCAAATTTTTTAAATCTGACCAGTGCCACTTTATGTAGTAATAACTCTGAAAAGCTTCAACAAATCCCAGTGATTTTTAGATTGTTTTTTTTTTTGTGGCACATTATAATTTATGATAATGATAAATTTAGGTCGATATGCTTTGTGTTTATTTACAAAAATATAAGAAATTTGATAAAAATGTTAAAAATTAGCAATTTTCAAACATTGAATGATTATACCTTTAATCCAGATAGTCATACCAAAGAAAAACCTTAATAAATAACATTTCCCACATGTCTGCTTTACATCAGCACCATTTGTAAAATGTTATTTTATTTTGTTAGCATTTTAGAAGGTTTAAAAATGTAACAGTAATTTTTCATTTTTTCAAGGAAATTTACAAAATGTATTTTTTAGGGACCTATCCATGTTTGAAGTGGCTTTGGGGGTCCTATATATTGGGAAACCCCCAAAGTTATACCATTTTAAAAACAGAACCCCCTGACATATTGAAAACTGCTGTCAGGTAGTTTATTAACCCTTCAAGTAATTTTCAGGAATTAATGCAAAGTGACCTGACAGGAATGAAAATGTGTATTTTTACCACCTAAATGTCGCTAACTTTTGAGCAGGTAACAACAGCCGTCAGACTCTAAGGCCACTATTTGGTCATGAATTGCCATGGAAAAGTTTAGGATCACACAATCATGATCTGATGGCACCAATGGGGATAAAGAGAGAGACCCCACACTCTGTTAACCATTTATATGATTCAGTCAATATTGACAGCAGCATCTAAGGGGGTTAAACGGATATGGACAGTGCAAACACTGATTGTGGTTGATGCAGCAAGTTGTCAGCAATAGTGCACAGCCGACAGCTGCTGGATTGTCAGCTGTATGGGGATGCTATTCTCTTATATCTCAGATCAGTAAAAATACATATTGGCGGTCATTAAGGGGTTAAATGTAACAGATATTATTTTTTATATAACATTTACAGCAATATAAAAGGGAGACGAATTGACCAAAATAATTAAAAATTGTCAAAGTTTATTAGATATATATGTACATAAAACAGCATAAAGCTAATGCTGTAAATACAGGGTAAGAAGAGCAATTATTGGATCACCATGTGATCCATGTACATACTGTCACAACTCTGTTGTTGAAGTACCCGGGCCAGCGTCCCTTCCCTGTCCCTAACGCTAGGGGTGCCCTAGCTATCCCTGCTCCCCGGATTACTTCTGATGGTGAAGATGCTTGGGCCACATACCTTGCTGAACTTCTGAATTAGCCATACATCTGTCCCCCTTAGCGCATGGGAAGTGGGGAGTAATAGTGTATGTATATATGTATATAAGTATATACACAAACCAGACAAGGGATGACATACAGGGATAAATGAAAATACCAAACATCTAATATGCACTCACAGACAACAGAGAGGAACACCAGGGAGAAAATAAAGGAAAACAAAATAACAGAGGATGAGGATTTGAACACAGCTGAAACACCAAGCAACAGACACAGATCAACACTCCAAACTCCTCTACCAACAACCGACACCACTCCACAACAGGTAGTATAGGACAAACACTGGTAATCCAGATTGATAGAGGTGAGTATATATAGCAGAGAGGAGTGGCCAATACTGAGCAGCTGAGATCATCCAAGCAGGAAAGCTTCAGAGACTCTAAGCTGAACAGTTTAACCTCTGCACTGCTAAGAGAAAACTGCATAATTTAATATGAAGGAAAAGAGCTTGTATTCAGTGCAGAGATACACAAAATCAGACGCTGGGGTCTTCTGGCCCCTCTCTGTCGTGGTAAACCTGTGACACATACTACAGACACATACTACAGACACAGGAAAATATAAACATAGAAAGTACCCCTATAGCGTATACAGTCATGGCCAAAAGTTTTGAGAATGACACAA